>CABHPP010000427.1:2498-38659 GCA_902168425.1 Peromyscus attwateri | reverse complement strand
AGAGAGAGAGAGAGAGAGAGAGAGAGAAAGAGAAAGAGAAAGAAAGAAAGAAAGAAAGAAAGAAAGAAAGAAAGAAAGAAAGAAAGAAAGAGAAAGGAAGGAGAAAAAGAAATGTGTATGTGTATTCGTGTGAGTTCATGAGCTCTTACTATCTACAGATACAAGCTTTCTGGGGAAACTGGAAGTATTGGGGTTTTTCCCACCTATGATATATACAGGTTGTTTCATGCTGCACCTGTTAATTGGATAATACTAGACCATGACTCATCAAACTTTTATTAGTAAATTAAAAATCCCATAACACAATTACTGTGGAGATTAAAAACATTCCTAACCCCATTCCCCACACAGTGATGGTCCCTGGGTAGCATATTGGCTGAGTATGCCTGTCCTTGGGTTTTCTGAGTGATGCAGAATGGAGATTGTGTGGTCTACACTGGGACATCCTTTCTACCTCTTTTGTGACATTTGATGGCTTGCTAAGGCTCCCCTGTCTGTAAAGTGTAAGTATCAGAGGGAGTGGCAGGTGCAGAATCTCGGAACAAGGGCAAGGTCAGTTGCTGACATTCTAAGTAGCACGTGATGACACATGGCATCAGTTTCTGGCAAGAAAATATAAACATCACATTGTTGAGCAAATGCTTAAAAATTTAATTCCACAGTATTTCAGCAATTTTTACATTGGCAAAGTTCTGTCTCTTGGTGATAAAATGGAACATTCTACATTTTTCCCCCAGAGTATAAATCAATTTATTTGAGATTTTTCCCACTGAAGAGATAACATAAAATCTGACTTTGGCACACAATGAGTCACTACCAAGCCATTTACTAAAATGACAGAATTAAAGTATTTTATATCCTGCCATGTGTGCCAGCTGGCAAAGGGCATTTCTAAGGACAGTCAGTACACGTCCCCGATGCTTCACCTTGGACCTTGGCACAAGAAGGAACAACCTCAGAGCCTTGTCAAACAAGTGTCCTGAGGGGCTCCCCACCAGCTGGGACAACCTGTTGACATACTCCGGAGGTTGTGATAGCCTTGAGTACCAGCTTCAGGGAGTCACATAGAAAATGGTTTGTTTTTTTTTTTTCATTTTCATTTTTTTTTTGGTAATTATTTTCTTTAGTGTTCCTTTTTATCCGTTCAATTTCTGTTTGAAAAATGCTCTCTTGTCTCCTTTAAAGTAACCCAAAGAAAAGTTACTTTTTGTTTGGAATGGGGATAAGGAAACTTAGGATTTATTATTTAAAATATGCAATGCATGATCCTTGTAGAAAATCAGAAAATACAGAGATGAATAAGAAAATGTAAATAAATGAATATCTCATCTTCCTGATGCAAGCATTGTCGGTATCTCATGGTGTTTTGCTCTGAAACATTTTTATGGCAGTGAGCAATAGATGTGTATGATTTTTACAGGGTTAGACTTCATTTGGATCTTTTCTATAATAAAACATAATAGTAATTATACCACAAAACAGTACAAACAATGGCCTTTGATAATCATTTTCAGGATATATTATTAAACATCTTCTGAAAATAATATTTTAAATGGTCTGTGTTTTTAGTTTATAGCCAAATTTTTAATTGATCCATTAGATTTTAGGGGCTTTTTTAAAGTTTATTTTCAATTTTTTGGGTGTCTGTTGAATATCATAAATCATTAAGCATACTTCCTATTTTCTTAGGATGAATTTCTAAGATGAAACTTTGGGGTTGAGGAATATGAGCATCTTTAACTCTTTTCATAAACAGATTGTTAAATTTTCTTCCTGGAGCTTCTATATTGATTTGTAGTGTATGAAAGTTAGTAATCTTCCTAGACCTAAAACAGTAAATGGGGTTCCATAGCACAAGTTAGCAAGACGATGTTCTCATTATCGTAATCTTTACCTCTGCAGTTTCTTTTCTTGATGTTTCTTGTTGTTGTTGTTAACCACAGTACTCTGTGGGTTTATTTCCTGTCCTCATTACCACTTCCCTTGTCATTTTCCTAGTCTTTGTTTTCACTGCTACAGTCTCTTTATTCATGCATGGTTTTTTTTCAACCCATTATTTTCTAACTTTTAGGCAAGTCTTTCAATCTCTGTACTTTTTGCTTTTTACAGTTTCAATCTTTTCTCGTGATATACAATATCTTTATCTACCACGAGATGAATTTGCTGTCAACATCTTTAACATTTCTATGCATTTTTGCACAAAATTCTTCAATATGAGTCTCATTTTGTCGTGAAAGGAGCGAGTGGTTTTGCTTTCTTACCGCTTTCCTTTGTTCTCTGCCATTTACACCTTTGCTGCTTTTGTTGCATTGAACAATCCAACCCTTCCTCAGTGAGTTGCCACCTTGCTCATGAGATGTGTCTGTGAAAGGCACTGCATCTGTTTCTGCTCTTCTCGGAGTCCTGCTGATCTGCCTGTTCATTCACTGGGGTTCCTGCAACCCCATTTGAATGTTTGAGTCTAGAAATTTCCCTTGCTTTGTGATTCCCATTTGAATGTTCAAATCTAGAAATTGCCCTTGCTTTGTGAAAAACAGGCTTTGCAAGAAATGTTACCCTCCACCCCCTCCTTCTTTATATTTCAGTTGATCTCCTAGTCCTAACAAGTCTATTCGTGAAGCACCTTGGAGTCCCTCTAGATCTCAATGCTCAACTGTTACTGGCGCTTCAGGCCACCAGTATTTCTCTGTTATGTAAGTTGATTACACTCATTCCATCCTACCCCATCAACTTACTTCTGCCCTGTAGGATTGGAGGTGTAGCTCAGTGGTTGAAGAATTGTCTTGGCATCTGACATACAATTAGAGTAAGCTTTCTAAAATAGAATGGTATCATAAGAACTATTTTCTCAAAATACTTAGTTTTTTATTGACTTCTTGTTGAAGTAAAATATTTGCGATCCAGTGGTGAATGTTCTTGCCAAAGACTTGTTTTCTACCTTCACCTAATGTGGTTGTTTGAATGTAACTGGCCCCCATATCTCATAGGGGGGGCACTAATGATGGTCATGCCTCTTCTGACCTAGCAGAATAAGGATCATCTTAAGCAGGTCAATGGTCTTAGTCTGCCTGCCAGGATGATGTTGGATGGTCCCTGTGCTGAGGAATGTATAGCTCAAATATGTAACTGGAGTCACAACCACATGCTGTTGTCTCTGTTACTCCAGTATATATGTGTACTGATTGAGAATTGATTTTTAAAAATGTAGATTTGATTCAGCAAACCTGGTGTATGGTCTGAGAGTATGTGTTTCTAACAAGCTCTTCAGTAATAAGCACACGTTGAGCACTGAGGCATCCAAAGGTTTTTTTTTTTTTATTTTTATATTATTTTTATTTTTTTTATACTTTGTTTCCTTATTTCAATGTATCCTGAAACACATATGATTTAAAGGTGTGTTAGTATTTCTATGCAAATTCAATTTAAAGCCTATGTTTTAAGTTGAACATATGAAAAGTGTTGCTGTTAGAAGGAACAATGAGTGTCGTATGTTTTAAGAGTATGTATAGTATAAATTAACAGAGGTATGTAAATGCATTTCCTATACCAGCTGTGGAAACTTCAGGCTAGACTTGACATTTTGACAATGTGTAAAGACTCCACTTAACTTTGGATCTATTATGTTTCCCAAAGGCCCATGTTTTAAAGGCCTGGGTCCTCCCCATCCTGGGAAATAGTGAAACCTATTGGGGCCTAGTGGAAAGAAGCTGGTTCACTGGAGGTATGTCATTGACAGGGATATGGGGGCTCTGACCTCTCAGTATCTCCATGTTTGTTTCCCAGCCACTCTTTGTTTAACAAGCTTCCTTGTTAAACACATGCCATGATGTACCAACACTGCCACAGGCCCCAAGCCCAAGATCCCAGTGACTGCAGATTCAAAACCCCAAATCCACATTCCTTCCTTTTGATGGTCTCCGCTGTTTTTTTACTGTAATGGAGAGCTGACATGTGACCTCATGAACAAAGCTAGGAACATATCAAAAGAGAAGGAAGGACACAAGACAGGACCATGCTTTGGTGGCTTCTAAAGTTATGGTTTATATTTGGAGGAATCATACCACATGACTAAGGAGTGTCTTCAACACTTGGCCTGTTAGCCCTTCCTTCCTCCTCAACTTTGTCATGTGTAGTGTAGACAAAACGAGAGAAGACTTAACAAGACACTAGTTAGGAAGTACTCCAGATAGGTCTGGGCCAAATTAGTGTCAGTCTCTAGTAGGATTATAAAGGATATGATGCCGGTAGAGAGAATATTATATTTCAGCCAACAGAAACAACAAACCCTTAGGTATATGTTGAGGATTTTTTTTTTTTCGAGACAGGGTTTCTCTGTGTAGCTTTGCGCCTTTCCTGGAGCTCACTTGGTAGCCCAGGCTGGCCTCAAACTCACAGAGATCCGCCTGCCTCTGCCTCCCGAGTGCTGGGATTAAAGGCGTGCGCCACCAACGCCCGGCTTACGTTGAGTTTTAATATCATAAATTGATATACTTACAACACAGAGCAGCAAGTCATTGTGTCATTAATTTGGATTTAAAAGTACATGCTCCTAACAGAGGCGTAAACTTGCCTGCTAAGAGGAAAAAGGCATATACATTTGTTCTGATGGGACACAGGAGAGCATCTGAAAAAAAAGAAAAAACTGCGTTGATGGTAGATGACATCCTGGAACAACCAATCTTGTCACATCAGTACAACACATTCAAATGCATTGCACACTGGGACACATCCAGAGCACATCATGTTATATTTGCCTGTCGGTGATTGACAGGGCAGAGGTTGTTAAAATGACTGTATGTCTTTATGTATGTGTTTATTAGATGTGTAAATGCAATTTACATATTCTGGATACATTTTAAAATCAGAAAGTGAAGTCTGTAGGCTCTTCTGAAACAATCTGTAATGCATGGAAATACAAGTGACATAAACTTGGTATGAATATTTATTTCCTGAACATCTGCTTGAATACAAAATATACAGTTTAAGCAAACCCAACATGAAAAAAAATGCAGCTAAAACTATAAGCATTTAAGAAGAATGTTATCTTGAAAGCAATAGCTTTCACTTGCTGACAGTGAAGAATATATTGGGCTTATGAAATGACAAAGAACAACAGAAGAAATCATTAGCTGAAGTTACAGAATGCTAATGAGTATTATATAAATAATCGTTAGAACCTTATGAAGTTACATGTTCTTCCTCTCAGAGTTGCTTTAGGTATACCTCAGATTTCTGGTGAACTGTGCATTCATTTTCATTTGATTATAGGAATTGTTAAGATTTCCTGTGATTTCTTTCAGTGACCCCACTGGTCATTAAAGAGTGTATTGTTCACTGTCCATGTTTGTACGCATTTTCTAGAACTTTTTTGCTATTGAGTTTATAGTTCTGTTGGACTATCACATGTAAGAGAAATAAATGATTGCATCTTTATTTTTATTTCTTAAAACTTGCTTTGTGGTCTAGAATGTGGACCATGTTAGAGACAGCTGCTGAGAAGAATGTGTATTGCCTTTTTGTGGGAATGAAATATTCTATAAATGTCTATGAAGTCTATTTGACTCATAGTGTGGCTTAAATCTGAAGTTTCTTTTCTGATTTCCACTTTGGATGACCTATATAGATATGGGAGCATGGTACTGAAATCTCTGTTATTGTATCAGTACTCACCTGAACCATTAAGCCTTTTGTTTAATAAGTTTGGAGCCCCCATATATTGTGCACATATATATGCACAATATATGTTGTTTACAGTTGTTATATCTTCTTTATGATGGTTTCCTTAATTAATATGTAATGGCCCATCTTATCACCTCTGAATAAGTTTTTTTTTTTCTGTGTAATTTATCAGATATCAGAATAGTTACACAGCTTGTTTGTGGCTTCCATTTGCATGATAGATTGGCTTCTAAATGTTGCATCTTCGTCTGTGGGTGTCATTTCCACAGATAAATAGCATAGTTGGATCTAGTTTTCTACCAGACAGCCTGATTGTGTGTCTTACTGGTGAGTTGAGGCCATTTCTGTTAAGGTGACTATGAATGGTGTGTTTCTGTAATGTAGATGGTGGCTTTTCTGGTTGGTTGGTGTAGCCTTTGCTCTTTTTCCCCCTTATCTATTAACATTAGGGTTTTGCTAGTTTATTCCTTCAAAGGGCTCCTCTGTTCATCTATTTCTCTCATGAATATGCTCTCCCAATTTATCTTTTTTCCTCTTAGTATTTAAGTGCCTTTATTATGTTGTCTTGCTTATGATGAGCTGCCTTTGTTAGTGTGTGTTTTCAAATGTTCTTATTTCTTTATCAACTTTAAAGTTAGCTCTGTTATATATAGCAATCTTGATTGGCACTTTCAGGATTTTATTTTATATATATATATATATATATATATATATATATATATATAATTGAATTTTTCAGTTGCTGATGACATCTGCTGTTATTTGGATGTCTGCTTCTGTAGATGAGTTAACATTTTTTTTTCCCATTGCAGCTTTTGATACTGTTGCTCTGCCTTGAAAAGAAATGACCAAAGTTGAGCACAGCTCTACCCATCCAGACCTCTGTCAGGGCACCACTGTCAGGGCACTACTCATTATATTACAGTTTAGTCTCTGTTGCTGTGATACACACCATGTCCAAAGTGACTTGAAGAGGAAAGGAGTTATTTGGCTTGTACATCCGGGTCATAGTTCATCACTGAGGGAAGTCAGGGCAGGAATTTAAGTAGGAGCAGAGGCAGAATGCATATAAAAAGACTGATTACTGGTTTGCTTTCCATGGCCTGCACAGCCAGCTTTCTTACACAGCTGTCTAGGGACGGTGCCGCCCACAGTGGGCTGGACTCTCCTACATCAATTAGCAAACAAGGAAATGCCTTCTAGAGATGCCCACAAGCCAATCTGATTGAAGTAACCTTGTAATCAAGACTCGGATAACTCTGGAATAGGTCAAGTCAACTAGGAGACCCATTTTTTTTTCCTCTCTGGAGTTTCTAGAAAACTGTTACCACCTTTCTTGATTCCCAAAGCTTTCTCCCTTCTTTGGAGTCAGATTTTTTTTGTGTGTCTTTGAGTCTTCTTAACATGTCACACAAAAGCAGGTCATAGTCTGACATCCCAGAAATCTCAAGAACTTTGTTGATGTCTGAGAGTCCAGAATCAGTATTTTAAATTACATTTGTAAAAGTAACGTAAAAAAATATGAGATTTATGAAGCAAAGGCATAGTCCTATGCAACCTTTCCTGGATTTTAAAAGATTTAATTAAAGTGTGTTTCCACTTGCTCTCTATGAAATTGAGGTATTTCAGATGAAATTTTCATCTAACATCAATATTTATAGATTCTTAGGTACAGAGTAAAACAAACAAACAAAATTGGATACAGAGTAAAACAAACAAAGAACATAAATGTGCCCAAGTTGCTATGCAAAAACTTCTTACTTCAAAAGTGAGTAGTTTAAAATTCTCTGTGTGAGCTTTTACAGTATATCATGGGGTCACAAAAATCAAATTACACCGGAAAAGAACAAATAGTCAATTTACCTTGCAGCTCCTATTCATGTGTATACTCATTCAAATGGCCATGCCTCTTTTTCAGACATTCTAGGAGCTGGCCAGAACATGTTCCACAAAGAGACATGTGGAAAGTGCTAGAAACAAATATGAATATCCACACTTGGAGGCTTAAGTTATAGATTACCTTACTCATCATGATTTTGTATTTCAATGCATTTTCTGCAGTGTGAGAAGCAATAAATACATTTTTACAGTTACTGACACAGGTTGGTGGTAGGTGCTTGCATGATATGAGCAATGTCTTGGGTTCCATCCTGACACCACACACGTGCACACACCATCTGATATACACTCATGCCTATAGGCATGGACACGGACACACATACACACACACACACACACACACACACACACACACACACACACACAGAGCCTCAACTTACTTTCTGATGGAAACTGTAATCAAATCCAGTTCCCCAGACACTGTTCTGGCCAGATATATCACTTTCTTCTATGTGCTTAAAAAAAAAAAAAAAAAAAAAAAAAAAAGCATGTGACAGTCTTTTTAAACTGCCTCAAACTGGACTTTCAGTGGGAAAGTGTTACAGAGTTTTTGTCTCCACATGTACTGCCAAACAGGGAGGTAGGGCTGTGGGCCAAAGGATTAAAAATTTTTACAACCTTGACCCGCCCCTCACTGTAGGCACTCTGCCAACACTGTTGGCATTTCTTCTCTATTGGAGCCCAATTGTCACCCAACTCTGTAAAGGTATCTAAGAGAATTTTGTGAGACCAAGTGTGGTAGTTTGAATATAATTGGCCCCCATAATCTCATAGGGAGTGGCACTCTTAGGAGGTGTGGCTTTGTTGGAGTGGGTTTGGCCTTGTTGGAGGAAGTGTGTCCCTGGGGGGCAGATGTTGAGGATTCCTATGCTCAGGATACTGTCCAGTGTCTCAATCGACTTCCAGTTGCCTGGAAGAGGTAGGACTCTCAGCTACCAGCGCCAGGTATGCCACCCTGCTCCTGCCATGATGACAATAGATTGAACCTCTGAGACTGTGAGTGAGTCAAATGTCTTCCTTTGTAAGAGTTGCCATGGTCATGGTGTCTCTTCACAGCAATAGAAAATTTAACTGAGACGCCAAGGTAGTTCTTTTCTGAAGACAGAATGGCCAATATTATAATTTCAAATGTTAAAAAAAAATCTTTATTAAAAAGTGAGGCAAAGTGGCCAAGTTTTGTTTGAAATTCAAAGAACTTAAGACATTGTTCTTCAGATCAAGGGAATTATGCCTTAAATGTGAAATGCATCAGGCTTCTGTTTGTCAGCTTTTTTTTTTTCAACATAACGTACACAATGCACTCATACATTTTGTATTCACTTGCTCCACGTGACAATGGTGACTTCTCTGCGACATGGCCTTGGAGCCTAAACCAAGAACCAGGAACCCTGAGTGGGGCCATTGGTTTAGATGGGCAGCAATTCTAGAGTCCATATTTGAATCAGGTATCGTCACCCATGCTCATGTGGCCAACTGCACTCTACCACACGGGACTGAGAACCGGCATAGCCACAGGAAGATGGCTACGTGGTTGTCCCTGTTCCTTCGGAGTCTTGGTCACTTTCACTGTCTACGTCTGTCTGTCCTCTCAGCCCTTGGGTGGGTGGGGAGAGTTCACAGTTACCCTCCAGCCTCACTAACTGTGTAAGGCTAGTGTAGCCTGTTCGGGAAACCCTGCCTCTGTCTCTGCTGTGTTACTGGTGGGTAACCAAACTTCCCAGGCTAACTCACGGCGACAGCCCTGGCTCAGTCCCACTCTGAGAACTACTCTTGGAATTTTCTTCTTGCCTTTCTGACTGCCAGCAGTTCTGTTCAGGAGAGCTGCCATGTGTTTATCTTGAGCACAGTGAAGGATTGAAAGGAACGTTAGCACTGATTGTCTACTATTTTCAGAGGATTTTTTTTTCTGTCCTTCAAAGCCCTTTTTTTTCCTTTCATCACCTTGTCTTAATTTCTTCCATTCCTTTTTTTCTTTTTTTTTTGGTATTTCTTCATTTTTTAATAACAAGGTGATAAAGGTGGCCAGAGCTTTCATATTCTCTGTAATCCCATTATTTTTTTAATCTTCTTCTATCTCTTCCTCCTTGTATCTCCTATCTTTATTTTTCATTCTCATTTCTACCATATGGACAATTTAAGTTTTAGTAACACCCGTTAATGAACCTACTCATATATAGAAGAACCTACTCATATATGGGAAGAAGAAAATGGTCTCATTAGTTGAGGCTGCTGATAATTGTTTAACATGACACATTTCAGTCCCATTCCCTGAGTATCTATTTACTGCATTCATCTTTAGAACAAGCAAAAAACACTTCCACTATGTCAGTTTGCAGAGATCAGAGTGGAAGTTAATTGTTTGAAGTAGATAGGCCACACCATGGGCTCCTAGTCCTGTGTGCATACTCTCCATGTTTATGGAGATGTCAGCTCCATATTACTCAAATTTCTTCTTAAATTGCTGTTGGAGTCACTATCCTTCTGTGATTCATTCTACTTTGATGTGAGTGAATGAGGCAGGCGATGACTTCTGCTTGATTTCATAGCCTGTAATGCATATAAACAGCTAGAGTATATGCATTTTGTTGAATGCTGTTATGTCTTCATTATCACATTTTCACATAATATTTTTATTTGTTTTTATCTCTTGTTCAGTTCTAGAAATGTGTTTTCCTTGATTTGTCTATATGTCCATGTGTTCATTTATCCAGGGAAAAGTGAAATAGATACTAATTGAACTGGAATGTCACTTTTTCCCACAAGGGAATGAAGCCTGATAGTGAAAGGTGGCGATAAAACCCCAGCCCCAAATAGAATACAGCAATCTTCACTTCCTTTCACTGTAGCTGGGGGGCGGGGAGGGGGGACAATGACCAAATCCATAATGGGCATATACCTAGGAGGAAACAGAGTGATGATGGCATTTGAACACAGATCCTTTTTAATGGTTAAGTGCAAAGAACCATTTCATAATGGACACGATTCTGGTTCCGGTATATTCTCCTGCACCGAGAGCAGAGCAAGAATGCTCATGTGTCATTGTCTTCTAAATATAGCTGGGGGAATAAGATCACTTCTCTGTTCCTGAGACTGGAGAAATGAGCCAGTCATCTATGCAATGCAGCAGACCCATCAGCAATCATTTCAGAGTTAATAGGAGGTGAAGTTGTGACTTTATTTGACTTATCTCCTTTAAGGAGGATGGTGACAGGTTATATACTGTGCTAAATTTGAACCTAGAGGGTTTTGCGGTTTTGCAAAGGATTCTTGAGCTGTGTCTTCAGTGATGCAGATAACGCTAAGGATACTTTCATGTCTGCTACCCTACTATGTTCTCAACTGATTTTGTGGCTTTTATCTGCCTGTGTTGTACCCAGGCAGCCTCTTTGCATTTGAATGTCTCAGTTATAAGGGGTCCCTAAGCTCTTTGGTGCCTATGATGGCGAACCGTTAGCATGACTCTTACTCACTCTGCTTCTGGATGCTGTGTTGGGACCTTCTATGTCTTCTCTCTGTCTCTATTTTCTCTGTCTGTCTCTCTGTCTCTGTGTCTCTGTGTCTCTCTTTCTTGTTTGCTATCTTTATACATGGATCTCTTGTTTGGTTCTTCAGAAAAAAAAAAAAAAAGACCAAAATGCAAGAGGGAGAAATTGACTTCTTTGTCACATCCCCCAAGAAGAAATCTTAACATTTGATGAGAAAATTCGGTCCACTTTACAGTTTCATCCATGCGCTCAGACTTCAGTGTCTTAAAACTCAACAATTTCAAAGTTAATAACCTAACTTATAAAATGGTGAAGAGAGATGATCATTGAAACATTCCACTTAAGAAGATGTGTCAAGTGGCAGACTGTAGTTCTCAGTGTTACAGCACTCTGTTCTGGCCTTAGTGGGCACTAAAAATGCATGCAGGCAAAACACAGATAAAAATGTATAAATAATAAAAGAATTCAATCTGTATTTTAAATAATGATCATTTATCAGACATGTCTTTAGCAAACACCCTTTCCCAGCCTGTGTTTTATCTTTAATTCTCTTGATGTTAGTTTGTTTATTTATTTGGTGTATGTGTATGTATATATGTATACCTATGTGTGGTGTATACATGTTGGGCATACACTTTGTGTCAGTGTGTGTGGAGGTTGACGGTAGGCATGTCTCTCTGTCATTCTTCTTACTCTGTTTTAATTTTTCGTCTATTATTACTGTGCACATTTGCACTTTTTGGAGGACAACTTTGTTTGGTCAGCTCTCTCCTTCCACCTTTACATGGTTTCTGGGGATTAAACTTGTCTGGCAAGTACCTTTCACCCACTTAAATCATGTCTTTGGCCTGATGTTAATATATTTTCAAGTATTCTCTAAATGTATGCATACATAGTTTTAAGTGTAAAAATGAATTTTCTTACCTTATTTTTACTTTAAAAGCTTTGATTACATTTTATTGTGTGTGTGTGTGTGTGTGTGTGTGTGTGTGTGTGTGTGTGTGTTATGTTCCCCATGTACCAAAATGTATGTATGGAGGTCATTCTAACACATGGGTCCTGGGGATTGAACTCAAGTTGTTTTGCTTGGTGGCAGGCACCTTTACCCACTGAGCCATTGGTCTAGCCCTGCATACACTATTTTGTATGATGCTGACATAATCCTTGCCATTGACATCAGCCTGTTTCCCTCCCATGTAAAATGGTGGTAATTATAAGACTTGTGAGAATCAGAGTAAATTCAGGCCTGGAGATCTTAGAACAAAGCTTGATACATATGACACACTATGAAAACATGAGCTCTTCTCATTGGTACTTTGAAAATGAGCAAGTTGAGATTGTCCAACTGGTGAGAAGAGAAGCTGTGACTTCATCACAATGGTTCTGACTCTCCAGGCTTCTCTCAGCTTCAGCTCTGAAGGAGAAAGAGGAGAAGTTCAAGAAGCTGAGTGTGTGTCAGTGGGGAGGGTTATGGGGGGAATGACTGCCCTTCGCGGGTAACAGCATTGCACTTGGCAATTTTGGGAACTTACTTTTTTGGTTGTATAAGGATCTCTCTCTGTCTCTGTCTCTCTGTCTCTGTCTCTCTGTCTCTCTCTCTGTCTCTCTGTCTCTCTCTCTCTGTCTCTCTCTCTCTCTCTCCTCCTTCTCCTCCTCCTCCTCCTTCCCTCCCTCCCTCCCTCCCTCTCACCTCTAATCTAAGTAGCAACATTTGCCCATTTCCAGATACTTGCTGAGACACCTGATGCTTGTTTTAAAAATTTAAAGTGGTAGCAGAGCTGTTAAAAATCAGCAATTCTAGGGTCTTCATTAAACAGTTAAGCCTCAGGTAAGGAACTGAATGGTGCACAAAGAGATGAGTTGACTGTTCCTGTCCCACTGAGCCATGAATACCCTAACCCAGGTCTCCATGTACTTAGTAGGGATCCTTCTTCACGGTCGGTCCTGTTTCTTCATTTTTCTTCATTTTTTTCTCTTCTGTTCCTCTTCCCGTCCTGTATCTTCCTTTCCTTCTTTACCTGGAGTGTGTATATGAAACATCACTGCTGCACAGAGAGGTTCTTAGTAAACATATAATACACAAATCTCCCATGAATCATGACCCCAGGCGAGAGGTAGAACATAGACTGTTCATGGCAGAGCTGATTATGTCACCGGACTCCTTCAACTGGATTGTCAGGAGATAGGGTGGGATGTCATATGCTACACTAGAAAGTGGACAAGGCACCAAGTTCCTCTCAGGCAGTAAACTGGCATAAGAGGGAACAAATTGCAGAGATGCCTTGCAAAGAACTAAGCATGGCTAAATGATCATCAGCTAATGTGCCAGGAACAACTAGAGTTAGGGCAGAAGAGAATTTGGATCACAGATAGGTGTTTTGTTGTTGTATTTGCCCCAAGAAAAACAGCTTTAATCTCTAGGGAAAGTACCCCAGGATTGATGCTGTATTAAAATCTTTCCCTTTGCATACAACATCACATAATTGTCACAGTCAACATAGCCAGAGAAGATTTATGTCACGATTTTGAATACATTGACACTTGCCTGTTAGTTAAATTTAAACATGCTGTAACGTGCAGTTTCTGTCACAAATAACCTGCAATAACTTACAGGCACACTTGGTTTGAGTGCTTCATTTCTCCACATATAAATGACATGTTTGCTGAATTTTATACAATGTCAGTCCTCTGAGGATGTGTCTATTTAGCTCTGGACTGGCAGTGTAGTGAAGAGGAAACACTGGAATTATAGTGAGGTGTGTGCTGCTACTTACAAATAACAAAATAGAAACACAGCTAAGGCTTGGATTAAAAAAAAAAAGCCACAGGTGCTGTCCCTGATCACCCCCTCTGCTCTTCTCGCACCACTCGAGAGTCCTTGTACCTGTCCACCATCACCATTCACGTGCTCTTCTTTATAGCTTAACACGTGTTATCTGACATTATTTTCTGTAGGTTTATTCTGTTTATCGTTTATAGTTTATGTTTGTAGTTTTTTTTTTTAATCAAGTTTTACCTTCAGGCTGGCCATTTCTAGAAATAGCCATTCCATTTAGCCTGTTCTGTTGCTGTTCATAATATACATGCTACACAACAAACTTCATATTAAAGTTTATAGTTTCATGAATTTTGACATGTACACCATAGAAACAGCACCAAAATCAAGACAATGTGCAAACACATCTCCCCAAGGCCATACTTGGTTGCATCTCCTCTTTCATGCCACTGCCTTCTCCATCCACCTTCCTCCAACACTCTAGATGGTTATTGATCTGTTTAATGCCATTATTCATGAGTATTATTTCTAGAATTTTATGTAAATGAAATGGATGGTATACTCTTTCTGTCTGGCTTCATTCATCCTAGAAGGTATGATGTGGTATCTTCTTTGGGTTTCATTTTTAAATTTTATTGTTTAAAAATGTGGCTATGTGTCTTTGTGTAAGTAAATGCATGTGGGTACAGGTGCCTGTGGAGTGTGGAGGAGGGTGTTGGATCACCTGGAGCTGGATTTACACATAAGCTGCCTAAAGTGGGTGTTGGGGGCTGAATTCATACTGTGTTCTGCCGGTTCTCATTAGCTGTTAGTTCCATCTGAGAGGTTTCCTTCTGAATATTTTTCATTCTAAGTGTTTATGAAGAAGAGCAGTACATAACTGTTGAGCCATTTACCCAGCCCATCTTCTTAGGGTTTTGATTTGGTGTGTGGTTATCTGTGTATTTCCTTTGTGAAAATATTCCTGAGTTTTATTTTGGTGTTTAGATATTTTGTATGAGTCTATCATGCATCTCATTTTTTCGTTACCTGTGGCTTTGTTCTCATTTTTGTGATAGTGCCTTTTGAAAACAAATATTTTAATTTTCATGACATCAGTTTCTTGTTTTCCTTGATTATTAAGTTGTATGTTATATTAAATCTTCTTCCAAATCATTGTTATTAAAATTTATGAATATAGCATTTTCCTGTGAGAATATTATCCTTTAAACTAACTCTTAGATTTAGATATATAATTCATACTAAGGTTAGAGTAAAAGTCAGGGCTCATATTGTTACAGCTAATTATTGTTACTAAATTATCTCTGGAAAATACTATTGCTTTTTTTGGATTGCCTTAGCATCTTAGTGAGGGGCTGACAGACGATGATGTTTCCATTTTAGTATTTTTTATTCTGTTTCTTATGTGTTCTCTTACCTAAATGCAATCCTTTTCATCAAGTTTGTATTATGTTTTGAAGTCAGGAAATTTCAATCCTCCAACTTTAAACTTTTTTTTTCCTGCAGTTCTCTTTGATTTGTTCTAGATGACTCACATTTGTATACTTGAATGAACAATGTAATCCTAATAAAAGTTTCAGGATATGTTTTTAATATTCTAATCCACGAACATGGTATCTCCCAGGCATTTGGGTCATCATTAACGTCTCACTGATGATTTTTAGGATATAATATTATTTGACATTATTTTATGTAAGTTTATTCTGCTTGGGATTTATTTAGTTTTTGGATCGTTTTGTTCATAGTATTTTAAATCGAGTTTAGTATTATTTCAGCCATTGTTCCTTCAAGTATGCTACCAGTCACCAGTTGCCATTTTTCTGACTTCAGTTTCATGTAAGAGTATATTATTCCAAATGTCATTGCTGCTCTGTTGACCTTTTAATCTCACTGCTTTGTTTTGAACGTTTATACTTTTATGCCACCAAATTTCCTTTTCCTGTCTTCTTCCAGTTCTCACTAGCTATTTATTCCACTCTGAGAACTTTCCATCTGCCTGTTGCATTTTTGATTCTATATCTTTCTTTGTGTTTGTTTTTATACCCATGTTTATCTTCTCATGAAACTGATTAATTCCTTGGGTGAGGACTTTTTAAAGCTGTGTGCACACAGTTGTGTATCTTGCCCTAGGCTGCAGGATGATAGTCTTCGGACTAAATTCATTGAGATGGACAGACAATCTAACGGACTCTGTAATGGCCTTCCACCACTGGGATGACAAAGTTAGAGCTATAAGGTGAAAGAGGTTCAAGCAAATGACCACTTTATTTGCAAGTAGGTGTGTTGTTAATTGAATGGCACCTTGCATTAAAGGTTAAAGGTTACATTGAAGGTTAAAGCCAGAGGTATTTCTTGATTTACTCAAGTGAATCAAACTTGGGGTTTTTTGTTTGTTTGTTTGTTTGCTTGTTTGTTGTGTGTGTCTGTGTCTGTGTGTGTGTGTTTGTGTGTCTGTGTGTTCCTGTGTGAGTTTATATGTACCATGTGCATGCAGGTGCCCAAAGAGGGCAGAAAAGGGTGTCAGATTCCCTGGAACTGGAGTTAGAGGCAGTTGTGATCTGCTGTGTATGTGCTGGAAACAGGATCCAAGTCCTCCGTCACAGTAGTACACCTCTTAATCTCTGAGCCATTTTTTTTTTCCAGCCTCTAATCTTCAGCTTTAATTTTACGTAAGAACTCACCTAATTTTAAGGTCACCTTTAAATTGGAATATCGGTTTCTATTACTCATAGGGTTTAAAACTTCAATTGTAATCTATGCATATTTGGATTTTTATTTCTTTGTTTGGGTTAGGGACGGTGATGATGAAGATCATATCTAGCCCTTCATGTCTGGTAAATACGTGCTCCGTCACTCACCTATACTTCTAGCCCTGCATTTGAATTTGTCTCCTTTTTTCTAAATCCCTTATATTTATTCTATATCTGTAGGTAGGCGCCTTAAATACTTAGAGGAATCTTTATTGAATTTACTCCCTCCTCACCCCGACCCTTCCGTCCTGTAGCTGTCTCACTCTCTACCCCCAAACCCCTTTTCCCTCAGAGTCATGGTCCCTTTTTTTTGTTGTTGTTTAATTATTATTGCCACATATCTATGTGTAAATATGTAAGTACACACTGCTGAGTCAGTCTAGTGTTTCTTATATGTATATGGATTCAAGGCTGACCCTTGTTTTCATCCTACAAATTAGAAAAACTAAATTTTTCCCTAGCATCAAAAGACCACGGTGTTGCAGAATCACCTTCAAATGGCTTTCATTTCTGTGGCCCTTTGGAAAACACCGTCCGTTCTGGTTATTGACTTGCTGCTTCTGAAAGTCCGGACACATTTCTTTATCACCATCTCTGTAATAAGAGAGCTGGCACCTGTCCTTTGTCTGGTGGCAGGATTGTCACACTCTGTCCGCAGAGGGTGCTAACTATAGGGGGAGGGGTGGAAAGGGTGTTCCCATTCTGATTCTGCTGCACTTTCTGGGAAGACTTCGCTTGGTTTTCTGAAAATCATTTGATTTTGACAGTGCCCAGCTCTAAAAGGGTTCACTGGCCAGTAGAGATAGGGCCTCTCCATTGCTGGCATCTCCTGGCATCACTTCATTGCATGCTACCCCCGGCATCCCATAAGTGTCTTTTCAGAGTCTCATGAGTAGCTTTGACAAATGATCCCTTGAGCAGCTTTTAGAGTAGAACCAACTAATGGGTGGCTTCCTTAGGCCCAGGGCACCTCTCTCAGAAGGAGCCTTCCTAAGAGCTATGACACTTTGCCATGGGTGGCTTTTTGCAGAGCCCTCAGTGAATTGTTTTAATTCTAGATGTTATGAAAAATTTATACCTGTCAGGCAACAATATGGTTGGACCTAGTGGACTTTTATGCTAAGTGATGTAAACCAGGCACAGAAGGATAAATACTGTATTTTTACTAGTAGCTAAAATCAGTTCCATAGAATCAGATTAGAAAGATTATTTTTTTTTTCAGTGTCAGGGAGAGGAAGTGAGGAAAGGAAAGATGCAGGTCAAAGGTTTGAGTTAGCCCAGAGGAACAAATATGTTTCATTTAGCTATTACAGAGTGTAGTGACCATAGTGAATACATACAGAACATTTCAAATTGCTAAAAAATACAAGATTTTTTTGCCTCTTGGCAAATAAAATAAGTAGAAGGAGCAATGGATATAAATTAATTTGCTTGACTCTTTGTACAATATATATGAGGATCCAAGCATCACATTGAACCTCAAGAATATACACATTGATTGTCAATTAAGTTTTTATTTAAAAAAGAATGTCTTAGATCCTTGTCAGTTTAGGTGTTGATCCGAATGATGTAGCTTGTTGTTACTGAAGACTTGAATGGTAGCTGTTTTCCCCCAACAAGGAAATTTGCTGAACCTCAAAAGATGAGAGAATATCACATGGACTCTTCCTATAGAAATACTGTTCTTCTAATAATCACAGCCCTTTGGGCTTCATATGTGCTTCACGATCTCCCCAGTTCATTAGCTAGTTGGTTATAGCTCATTATGGCTTTGCTGAAGTTAACATTTGAAATTCATCTCTTAGCATATTTTTGCACCAATTCTGTTTACCAGCCACTCTGACTTTCTGTATGTACTTCAGAACACCGTATCTTTCCACCTGACCTCTGCATATGCTGTTCTAGCTGGTATACTCCTCATACATGTCTTGGGAAGCATTTGGACATGACCTCTGAAAACTTCCACTGGCTGTGTCTGTGTTTTTGCCTTGGTGCTTCCACAATCTACTTCTATTTGTATCCAGTCTATTCGTCCTTGGATTGAAAATGTCATTCATTGATTTATTCATTCAGCAAATAAATATTTAGCATATTGCTTCCCCTGCCAAGAAAATGAAGATAGAAAGATGCTGAAGGCAGGCATTATTCCAGCTTGATATTTTGGTTTAGCCTTGACTATTTAATGTTCTATCTTCCTCAGACTTTCATGAGATTGTTACCTTTCAGGACCTCATTCATAAGCTGCACACACAACTGTGTAAAAAAAAAATAAGTCATCTTGAATGAATTAAGGATGAGGTCTGAGGCAGAAGAGGAATTAAAAAATCTCAACAGAGATTACTGGTTGAGAAATATTAAAATGGTTACATTTTGAACCAGCCCCTTTAGTAAGTGTACAGGTTGGTTTTTCATTCCTTATATTTTTCTGTATTTGATTTTTGTATGAGTTGATATATTCTGTACTTTATTTCTCTTGTGTGTGTGTAGGTGCATGCTCATGTTTATGCAGGTGAATGAGTATGTGTTTGGTCCACCTGGGATGTCACCCTTTGAATGCCATCCACCTTATTTTTGAGATGGGTGCTGTCACTACTCTGGAGTTCAGATGTAGGCTAAATAGGCTCAGTGGCCACTGAGCCCCAGAGCTGGGATTATAAGTACTCATGATCACATTCAGCCTTTATGTGTTTCGCTTTTGACATATTAATGAACACAAAGGAAATAACTCAAGGTATTTGAAGAACTTAATACAGTTCTGCAGCATCATACTGCAAGCCTAGACCATCCACGTATTCAAGAGCCTGATATCAACACACTCTGTTGTTTCTCACAGTTCCAACAAGGCAGAGTTTGAAGGACTCATTGTATTTAAAATGTCTAGGATGACGTTAGTTAATTACTTTAGAAGATGATGTATAATTCATTATCAAGAAGGACATATAAAGAGCTGGTCATTCACAATGTGTCTTTATTTACAACTTCCATGGCCTTGTACATCGATTTCTCTCTGGCACACATCAAATGTGCATTTTTATGGTTATACTTTGAAAACCTGATATTCCTCATGCATACTTTCAACAGCTTTCTTCAGCATACAGAACAGTAGTGCACGCTCTTTCAGCAGTGAGGTATTTTTTAGAACACAGGGCTTGCTTTTGCCATGGGCTTGTGGGTTTGTCTTAGTGCTTAATGGGAGGGACTGTAGCAGAAAAATCTTGGGGTAGAGTACATTGACTTCATCATGAGTGTCCAGTTTTGGGAAGCATCCTGGCTGTTGCTCACAGGTTGAGAGTCTGAGCTAGAAGCCATGGTGAGTGTTATACTTTTATCTTATGCCTTAATTATTGTTGGTTGGTGTTTGGTCTTTTTTTTGAGGAGTCTACCACCCAGCTCCCAAATAAATCACACATGGAGACTTATTATTACTTATGAATGCCTGGCCTTAGGTTGGCTTAGTTTCTAGTCAACTTTCTTTATCTTAAATTATCCCATCTACCTTTTGCCTCTGGGCTTTTCCCATTCTCTAACTTCTGTAAATCTTACTCTTACTCTGTGGCTTGCTGTATAGCTGGGTGGCTGGGCCCTGGAGTCCTCTTCCTTCTCTGGCTCCTAGATCTTAGCTCTTTCCTCCCAGTTTTCTCCTTCTATATATACTCTCTGCCTGTCAGCCCCACCTATCCTGTCTCCTGCCTTGCTATTGGCCAGTTCTTTATTAGACCATCAGGTGTTTTACACAGGCACAGTAACAGTAACACAAAGTTAAACAAATGCAACATAAACAAAAGTAACACATCTTAAAATATTCTACTACACTTAATCATGATGGGAGAGAAGACAATTTAGCTACCCATGGAGAGGTTAGTTAGGACTGGAGGAAGATGGTTGAGAGCACACATCTGGGAATGACATCTATTTGTAATGTGGTTCACAGCTAGACATTTATGCTCAAAGTTCAAATGAGAACTCTGTCCCTTATGGCTCATGTGCTTGTCCAGAGTAACCTCTGAGAATTCACCTTTCATACCTACAAATAAAGGGGGGCCATTATTACTATCTGTCTCAGTGGAATGTCTAGAGGTTTACTTTTCTCGAGGATATCTATGAAGCACAATGAATGTTCTCTTTTCCTTGTCAAGTAAATGAAAGCAAATGTAGCAATAACCCTTTCATATTAAGTACATGGTTTGGTGATTGCTTAATCTTTACTGACTTCTTGTACTATCAATTTTTTCTATGTATATACATTTTTTCCATAAAACACTTGGTTTAATAAAAATAAATTTTCTATTGGAAATATGGAATGAATATTAGGCTAAAATGATCACCTATGCCCCAAAGTAACAACTGAGACCATCTGAAAAGAACCTCAAGATGATCAGGAAAGGGAGATTTAGGAAAGGGAGGAGTTGGCTGTGTCTCTACCAAGGAGGAAGTAGGACTTTCTGACCTGCCTAATATCTGGGTTGGAGAGACACACTGTGTGTCTACATGACACACTCCATAAATCCATGACTGGATCAAATAGAGTCCTACATGAGCTTTCCAGGCACAAGTAAAATGGACACAATGGCCATTAAACAGCCTTTACTGTACAGTTGGGAGATGCCAACATTATCACCAAGCAAATTAAGTCTCTGGTGGGATTTTTGGAGACTTCATAATAGTCTTTTACAAAGTAAAGGCAAAATCTGTAAGTTCTCATGGGTTTAATTTCATTGATGTCTTAATTATTGTGAAGAGACATCATGATCAAATGCAACTGATAAAAGAAAGCATTTGATTCAAGACTTGCATACTATTTTAGAGAGTTAGTCAGTGATCATCATGGTGGGGAACATGGCAGCAGGCAGGCAAGCAGGGCTCAGAAGGAGTAGCTGAGAGCTTACATCCTGATTCATAGACAGAGAGGCAGGGGGAGAATGAATATGAATATAAATGTAAATGGGCCCTGCATGGGCTTTTGAAGCCTCAAAGCTGACCTTTCAGTGATACACCTCCTCCAACAAGGCCACACCTCCTAATCCTTCATAAACAGTTCACCAACTGGGAACCAAACATCAAATATATGAGCCTATGGAGTGAGGGGGAACATTCTCATTCAAACCACCATAACTGGTGCATCCGTCTGTGAAGCGGATACTCTTTAAATGCCATGTCTCTGATGTAGGACCTCAGACATTCAGGAAGGTACATTAAGTTGATAGTTATTATAGGCTAGTAAGTGGGGGCCTTGAACTCTAACTCAACTAAGTCATGTAGCTCTCAGGCTTCATTCTAAGAAACAGGCATCTGTACCTGAGGCTGGCTGGTTCTTGTGGCCACTCTTGACTATTGAATGGGAGGGTTCAAATGAAAACAGTGGGTGGCAGAGGCTACTTGTGAACTGGATTTGGAGAATGCAGTCCCACGGCTGTAGGTAGTTTTTGGTATCTTTCTACTTCTCACAGCCTTGCTCTAAGGTTTTGAAAACAAACACCCAGTGGAAGTCTCTACATATGGAAATAATTATTACAAAATTATTCATTGATAAGGAATGCACACAATAATTCCTACATCACGTATTCTAACTTCAGTGAAATTCTGTCTGCTCTTATTTGGAAATTTTAGTAAGCAGATCAACAAAATTTCTAAGGTAAGGATCTATATTCCTATATCTTAGACACATTATAGTGAGAATCTTATAAACCAATGGCTATGTACAAGACCCATTAGAAATCTTTCCAGACATGCTATTCCTGTGGGATGCAAGCCTGGCTGGATTCTTAGCCCAATTCTTGCATGGTTAGAGACTAGTTTAGCAATCTTAGAGCCAATGTACACAGCAAAAATATTTTCATTTCCTTTTAATGAGTTCTCATTTCTAATACTCATCAGACAGAATTGAATACAAAAAAAGACTCTGGTTCTATGAAGGAAAATCACTACCTTCTGTGCTAGCAAAGAGTCAAGTGTTTATTGAGATACCAAGACCAGGAGCCCTTGCAGCAGACACCTTTAGTGGCTCTTCAGGTCCAGTCCCTGCTGATTCCCAAAGCTAAAGTATAATGTTACAGTCATGTTGTGCTATTTCAAAGTGGATTGGGGACCTTGTAGCAGAATTCCATGTTTCTACACAAACATCTTTGGGGGTGCTTCTCTACTTTTCATTTAAATCCAACTTCCATATGGGAGAAGGTAAATTTCTTTCCGTGGTAGAAGTTTTGGTTCTGCTCAAATATTCTGGTTATGTTTTTGTGAACTTGACACAAGCTAGGATCATCCTGGAAGAAGGGACTTGAGTAAATGCCACTGTCAGACTGGCCTGTAGGCAAGTGTATAGAGCATTGTCTTCATTAATGATTGATGTGGGAGGGTCCAGCCCACTGTGATGGTGTGCCCTTTAAGTGGTTAGGTGGTTCTGGGAGGTATTAAAAGGTGAGATGAGTGAGCCACAGCAGTGAGCAGTTTTCCTCTCTGGTCTCTGCTTCAGTTCTTGTCTGTTGATTCCTGCCCTAACTTCACAAAGGACTGTAAGCTGTGAAATGAAATGAACGCACTCCTTCTCCAATTGCTTTTAGTCATGGTCTTTGTCACAGCAGTAGAAAGCAAAGCAGGACACCATACTAAGCAAATTTTGAGTCTTTTGTGATATGTGTGTTACTGAACTTATAGTGACAAAGTCAACGTTTAGGCTAATAAGCCCACCTGCTAAGCATGCCCTATGGTACAGAATTCTATTGGCTATTTTAGCAGTTTTGTATAATCCTAGAGCTATCTGGTGGTAGTGCTTTGTACCAAAATAGAGGTTAAACAACTTAGCCAGGGTCACACAATAGCTGGGGCATTACTAAAACTCTGAACTGGAATTCCAAGCATTACATATTTAATTAATACCCTCTATCACTCTAATGAAATTTTATTTAAAATTCATGTTTCTTGAAGACAGTACATCATTTATCCCAATGGTCAACCTTTTCAGAAATGATTATATAAGGATGAGGTATTGTGTCTTACTGGTTTGAGAATTGCTAAAATCACATGATGGAGGGCGGGGTGGGGTGGGGGGAAGATGGAAAAGTGTGTGAACACATACTTACCTCCAATTCTGAGCATCCTGATTTCCTATTGCAGCATATTTCTAACATTCCATGAAGCTCACAGCATATTTGGAATATATTCAGTGAGCCACAGTAAAGCTGTCCATCCCAGTATCACTTGGGAAACCTGCATTTACAATCTAGAAATTCTATGTGACTGTGTAGCTAGAGTTTTCCTGCCTGGCCCACGGTCAGGATAAATCTCTTTCACCTGCCAGTCCCACAGCCGCTCAGACCCAACCAAGTAAACACAGAGACTTATATTGCTTACAAACTGTATGGCCGTGGCAGGCTTTTTGCTAACTGTCCTTATATCTTAAATTAATCCATTTCTATAAATCTGTACCTTGCCACGTAGCTCGTGGCTTACCGGCATCTTTACATGCTGCTTGTCCTGGCAGTGGCTGGCAGTGACTCCCTCTGCCTTCCTGTTCTTTTAATTCTCTCTGTTAGTCCCGCCTATACTTCCTGCCTAGCCACTGGCCAATCAGTGTTTTATTAGCAACACATTTGCCATACAGAACATCCCACAGCATGACTGAACTGTTTTTTCTGCCTTGGGTTAAAAATCCTGTGGGTTCCAGGGATAGATACTATATTCTGATGCTTGAAACAGGCAGTGAGAATCCTGGAAAATCTGTCACATTGTTTTTAGCCAGTCTTGAGTAGCTGACATATCTCAACAACAATAAAGGCGACTCTTTCTATGAAAACCACTTTAGACAGAATTGAAGCTGAGAGACTAGAATAATCCCAAAACACAAATCAGTCTCAGACCTTTACCCTTAAGTTTGCAAAGACAAGTCTACAAGTGGGTGTTTTTGTGTGTTTGATTTTTTTCTTCTTGTTTTAATAAAGTCCAATCAGTCCCTGGCAAAAATGACTTCTTGAGGCCACTGAGAGACTGATGGAAGGCTGTACCTGTATCATGGGGCTTTCAAAGCCTTCTGGGTGTGCCATCAATATCCCGCTGAAAGCTGAAAGCTGAGGCTAGCATACAAACTTTACCTGGTTCATGTTTGAAAGTGGAGCATGTCTTTTTTCAAGCTGAGGTTCAGTCACCAAACAGAGCTGCTTGGCTTCTTAGATGCAGTGGAGTATCAGAAATACGGTCTCTTTATGACAGAAACTTCAAAACAAATATGTGTAAACCAAGGGGATCGCTATAAAGAACACTAGCCTTGGGGAAGTCAAACACCTTAATAAGTAAACCAGAGGGAAGCCTACATAAAAATACCCCTGTACATGTGTAGGTGGCAGCTATAAAAGCTTTTCTAATAATTTAAATTCCATCATTTCCTTATCCTCCAAAGATTGCTAAAGTGTTAACTGTGACAGGAAAATGGGCCCCTTATCCTTGAGCAATAATTTTTGTTTTAAAATAAACCTCCTATTAAAAGAAATGTTATATATTAAGAGCTTTTGCCCAAGAGTCAGCTAGACTGTGGTTAGCTAATGTTCCAGTATAGGAATGTATGAAACGGTGTGTTCATGGGAAGTACTTCAAAGCCTACTCAAGGGAAAATGGCCATTAAAATCTGTTCCTCAGGAGACACTATGAGGGTTAATGTAGATGTCCCTGAAGTTATCAATCAGAGCCACAGTCAGGACAATAGAGAATTACAACATGCTGGGGAATCAAATGAGGGGTGCTGAGCACAAAGTGTGGAGCCTGACTCTCAACATAAACATACATTTTATAGCTGACCTTGGATTAGCTAATTGGATGCAGTTTGAATGAGCTAAAAATAATTATTTAAACAAATAGCATTGAAAATGGAATTTTAGGTAATTTTAAATTTAATTAAAATGTAATTTGTATCATCTCCCCATCTTGCTCGCTTTCAAATTCATGGCTCGCTTTCAAATTCATGGCCTTTTATTATTTATTATTGTTACCTACATGTATATAAGTGAAGAAATATATCATTGAAACTTGCTGAGCCCACTTAATGTTGCATGTATATATATCGTTTTAGGGGTGACCATTTGTGACTGGATAACTATTTATGGTGCTCATCTCTGGGTAAGACTAATCCTCCCTCTCTTTCTACTCTTTAGTTGCCTGTAGTTCTTCATCCAGGGCTAGGGCCCTATGCAATTTCCCCCATCTACACTGGCATGCCGACTTGTGTTGTCTTTGTTTAGGTCTTATTTAAGCAGCCATTTTGTTGAGATTTCTTGGGTATAGATTTCCTGTCATATGCAAAGTACACAATATCGCAGCAGACTTCCTGGTCCTCTGGCTCTTAGAATCTTTCTACCCTCCCTTCCATGATCTCTGACCCTTAGATTAGGAGTTGGATTATAGATGTATCAATTGGGGCTTCACCCTACAGTCATTTTCTGCATTTTGACCAGTTTGGGGCTTTCTATAATGGTCTCTGTTAGGGTAGGAAGCCTCTTTGATGAGGATGAGAGCTACACTTATCTGCGGATATTAAGATAAGTTTGAGAATGCAGTTAGGAGTTATGCTGGTTTAGTAAGTGGCAGTAGTAGATTCTCCTCTAAAATCTATGGTCTCACTCAACATGGATTTTCTAGTACTAGGCATGGAATATTTTTTTTTAATTTTATTGAGTGGGACTTGAGTCTAAATAGACAACTGTTGGTTATCTCCAAGATGTAAGTGCCACTATTGTACTTTTAGGGCTGTCTTGCTGTGCTGATCAATGTTATTGTTCACAGGTGTTACAGCCAGGTAGGACTACTAAATGCTTTATCCCTTGGCTGCTCACATAGCACCTTTTGGCATTATGGCTAGTCTTCAGGGAGTAGACTTTTGGGTCAAATCCAGATCTATTCTCCAAGCCCTGCGTTTAGAATACAGATGTCTTCAGCAATGAGACTTACCTCTAACACTTGAGAGGCAACCAAGGGAAACAGCAATAGCCTATGTTGTCTGGGGAGTCTCTTGTACTTCCCGGACCAACAACTTGAAAGGAGGTTTTTCATGTCTAGCATTGGAGTTTTTGTTAGAGAATCTATGGATCTTGGGGAGAGCATTATCATTCTAAGTGGCATAATTTCATATAAACTATATGCATATGTATATAACATACTTTTATATATCATATTTAACTAATATGATTTCTTTAAGCATTTTTAGAAATACTGAGAAAAACTTCTACACATCCTGTTATTTACCTCATTCCATTGGGTGACACATGTCTTTGTAGTAGTATTATGTGGTATGTAAGTGTGTAAATGTGTGTGTGTATATGTATGTATGCTTGCTTATTGTATGTGTATGTACTCCTGTGCTATATCTATCTGCAAGGCAATCTAAGATGCTAGATAAAATCCATGTTCTTCTAAGTTGAGACTTTGGGATTAGAGCTGCCAGATGCTCAAAAGAAGTATGTTTCTGGTGACCATGGGAGGGAGGCAGTAAAAGAACACTAGAATTAATTTTACTTGACAGAGTAAATCTAACAACTTGGCAATATAGCTCATCCATTTTATTGAACACATCATGCTGAAACATGAAGGAAAAGATGAAAGAGTATCATTGCCTATTTTCCCTTATGGCTCTGTTTTTCATTTTGGAGGTATGATAATGGATGACTTGTTACTATTATTGGTTTTCCAGTAGGAGTAGATGATGGCTATGGGTAGTGGCAATTGAGGCAAATCTCACTTATATGTCAATCTTGTTTATGTTTCTCACGTAGGCCTATAGTGGTAAAATCAGATACCTCTACTCATTGACTACGGTGATTGCAGAGTTACATGTACTCAAGGCCAACTGTGGCTGATACAGAAAAAGGCAATGTGCCTTGAGTCCTTGGACTGTATGACAGGTACTAGAGAAAGATGGCTGAGGGAGTCAGAGAAAGTACTGTCGATTAGTTGATTATCATGGAGGAATAGCCTGTGTGGGGCTGTACATAGAGGAAGGAGTGGAGAATTGGAGACAAAATGTGCAAAACCGCTAAGTTCTAAATATTGAGAAGTGGGTTTTCTTTGAGTCTATATAGGTCTATCTGGAAATTGTGGTCAGAGGAGCCTTCCAGGTATGCTGGTTATGCCGCTTGCTTCTAGATGCTGGCCCCAATGCCCTGGCTCTTTCTGCCTGCCCTGCTGACCCCTTGCAGCTCAGATTCCTTGTTGGATAAATATTATGTTATCTTGAACGCTTATAAGGGCCCCACTTGTATTTTCCCTTCCCCCCTTCTTCCCACATTCCAGCCTGTCATCCTGTTTTGGAACAATGGAACTCAAAGAAGTGGAGAAATGCAATCCTGTACTTCTGATGCAGGGAATGAGTATGCCAGGTACTTAAGGGCTGCTTAATACCAAGCAAGGGCAGGTAGTCTACTTCATATTTTATCTTTCCGGGAATCTGGTTCTGTTCTAACATCTTATGTGCCTACTATTTTTCTTCTTATGCTTCCTTCAAGTTTTCCAGAAATCAGGGCAGACCTGCCTTTATGTGTGTATATATGTATGCATGTATGTATGTGTCTTAACTCTAGAATCCAAGCACCTACTTCTAGGCTTTAAATCTTCTTCATGACTTCTCCCTGAGAGATCTATTATACAAAAAGGAACTCTGATGGTTTGCTTTTAGCTTCATATCCCAGAATTCCAAGGATGGTAAAGTAGGGACACTACCCCACTACCTCTTCTTCTTTCTCTCTTCTTCTTCCCTCTCTTATATTTTAATGTACAAGGAATTATTTTTTCCTATTTTAAATCAATGAATACTCTAAAAGTAATGTACTACATTTTAAAAGTTTTACCCATTGGGTATTGTATATTTGTACACATTTTTCCAAACACAATGAAATCATAGAGGAAAATGGCCTTGTTTCATATCTTTTGTAAGATCATATAAAATAAAAAGGTCTGTAGTAGTGATTACACTGAGACTTCACCAGTACTGTTCCCCATGTTTGGGACCTCTTAATTTTCTTCCTCAGGAGGCAAAATTCTGTTTTCCTCATTTTTTTCAGCATCTTGTCTCTTGTACAGAGTTCTAGAGTAGTATCTACTAAGTGTGTGTGTGTGTGTGTGTGTGTGTGTGTGTGCACACGCGTGTGTGTGCATGTGCATGTGTATGTGAGTGTGTGTGGGCAAGGGGGAAGGAGGGAGAGAGAGAGAGGGAGGGAGGGAGAGAGAGAGAGAGAGAGAGAGAGAGAGAGAGAGAGAGAGAGAGAAATACAGGGTCTTTTCTATCAGGGTATTTCTGTAGTGGCTTTCAAATTTAACATTCAGATGGAAAGTCATTCATGTGTAATATTATCATTCACCCCAAGTTCTAATTTGCAAAGTCCTGGTAGAATTTAAGGCTGTAGAATTTCTACATACGTCATTAGGTATTTCTATCTAAGAATAACATTCTCTTATGTACTGATCTAGAGAGGGGAACTTGAAACAACTGAGAGATGATGGTGAGCCACGGCAAAAGTAGATGTCTTATTTTTTTATAGCATTTCCAGAAATTATGCTTGGTCATAGAATTCTCTTCTTGTGTTGTACACGTACGACAAGCATTCTTCAGCTCCTACACAGAAGGAACCTTCTGGAAGGGTCAAGTAATTTGCATGTCTGTCTTTCATTTACACCTGCTGAAGAAACATGTTGGTGCACGCAGCTTCCCGGTTCAGTATGGAGATCCCTAATTGAAAATGCCCAGCATTGAGCGAGATCAAGGCATAATAAAGCAGAAAAGGTCACTAGGCAGATTGATTATTTCCTCTCATCACTGTGTTTCTCTGCTGGCAGAAAAAGAGGCAGTATCATCTCAGGTATATGTGGTTGCCATAGGGACAGAAGTTGTGATTTACTGGGGAACAGTTGCTGCAAATAGCAATAAAGCAGCAATTCAGCGGAGGTCAGAGGCACAGAGTCTCTGAAGCTGCAATCAAACCAGACAGCTGCTCAATTCATTCAGTACAAATTTCACAGTTGCCATCGGAAGGCAAGTGGAAGAATGGGGAAATCAAGCCAAGTGCTCCTTTCGTGCTCACTCCTTTGCAAACGACACCAGGGCTTTTGTCCAGAGCTTTCAAGCCACCGTACTAAGAAACTCTGGGTAATTGAAGGGGTAAAAAGTATGTTACAAAAAAGTGTTATTGTTAATAGAGTAACTCAAAAGCAAAAATCTAGAACCATAGTCATATTCTAAAATGTGATGCTTGTGAAGCAATGTAGAGACAAACAGCATTAAATATTACAAATAAACCTGGTGCTCAAGTTGGCTTATGAGATGAGAGGAGTACTGCATGTCAGCTGAATATGCTATGCATGTGTGTGGGGATGACATGCACATATGGAGATAAGCATGAATATACATGTGGTTTTGGTTTTAAGTGGAGCAGACTGACTTGGCAATGGCCTCTCTTCCTTCTCTCCTCCCCATCCCTCCGGTCCCTTTCTATCTTGGAACAGTGTGCTCTGAAATGAGGGATGCTCTCTGCTGTCTTAGAGTGAGGAGCGTGTCTGTCTTTTTCTTCATTATCAACCTAGCTGCTTACAGCCTTGTCTCCTTTGGCCCTTCACCTGTATCTTCGGTTTCAGGATGTCTATAGGACTTTCTGTTATAATTTTTATTTGGGGCAGGGATTTGACAGAGGAGGCAGTGGCATTTTGAAAGGTAATAGGACAAACTTTACCTGTGCATTTGAGATTTCCCTTTAGTTAACAAGCACTTAATAAAAGCCTGTCTGGTATCTGTTCTCAAGGGATGGAATTTGGAACATGCAAAATAACACCAGCTGTGGTTTCTGCACAAAGGAATGTAAATTTCAGTGAGACTCTTAAAAAGAAACTATTAACAGATGAAAGAGCGGACTGCGCAGAAGACAGAGTGCTCTTGTTGCCTTTTATAGGAATTCGCTGTTGGAGTGACTCAGTGTCAGCTGAGAGCCATGGAAATGATGTAGCAGGATCCAGGCTTTGGAATGTCCAGTTCTTAGAAGCCTTCACATCCGACAAGCTGGGGAGGGCTCTGGGATGTGCATGTTTCATCTTTTGATGGACCGAGTGAGCCATTAGTTGGTTCATATTTGTCTTTTTCTTTTATCAAAAGAGATTACTGTTTCTTCTGAAACTCAGGCAAAAAAAGATTACAAAAAAAGGCAAAAGACCACAACAACAAAACAAACACAGAAGGCAATTTTCCTCAGTGCTGCAAGTAAAACTGTTTTGTACCTGTCTTGCTATTCTGAGTCATTTGAAAGGGGGGATGTCAATTGAGAAAATGCCACCATCACGTTGCCTGCAGGCAAATGTGTAGAACATTTTCTGATTAATGGTTGATGTGGGAAGACCACGCCCACTGAGTGGTGCCCCTGACTGGTGGTCCTGGATAGTATAAGAAAGCAGATTGAGCAAGCCTTGGGAAGCAAGCCAGTATACAGCAGTCCTCCATGGCCTCTGCAGCAGTTTCTGCCTTGAGCTCCTTTCCTGTCTTCCCTCAGGGATAGAGGGTGACCTGAGAGCTGAAAGATGAAATAAACCCTTTCCTCTCCAAGCTGCTTTGGTAGTGGTATTCTATCCAAGGAACAGATCTAACTAAGATAACTGCTCTTAATTGGCATTTTTCTTACTCTAGAGCATCTTTGTATTTATTTGTTTGCTCTAAATGTAGAAGCGGAAAGTGGAATTGATCAGCCATGACATGCACTGATTAATGTACAGTTAATCAGCACTGGTATCTCTTGACTGCTATGTCTTGTTTTGGTTTTCTCTCAGTTCCTGGTCTGTGTTACAGTTACAGTCCTTGCCTCACCCTGCCTCCCCTAACTTTTGTAGTTCAGTTTGTTTAATGCCTTTAGTGAACATTCTAAGATGAGTTTTATCCATGGAGACTATATGGAATTCTTTTCACAAGGTATTCAGTGCAGTAGTCAAGGATGAAAACCTGGACCCACCTGCTTGGGTGAGGCCTTCACTCTGCTACACACTGGGCAAGTGTACCTCGGGCTAATTGTTGATCATGTCTGTGCCTGAGACTCTATTTGGATAGTGAGGGTAGTGATTAGTGCCCACCTTAATGGCTGGTTGAGAAGACTATAAAATACACACACACACACACACACACACACACACACACACACACATATGGAATACTGAGGACAGTGTCTAGCACATAGTATTTATATTTGTTATTATAAGGATTATTAGATATATTTAATTTATACAGATAGAATTGGGTCATAGCACTTTTTCACAATAGTTATTTTTCAAACAGCTATGTGTGTGGCCTAGTCATTTTCTTGACTGTACCTGCTTTCTGAATTGTCAGATTTTTGTGGCACACATCCCTATGCATTCTCACTTACAGAACACCCAAGCTATTCCTGTCCTCCTGTAAATGTACACGAGGCTATAGTTTCTGTCCATGCCCCTCCTTAGGGGACATGAGAGAGTCTCTAAGGCTGTACCTGCCACCATGAGGCTACTGAGCCATGGGACATAGAAGCATGTTTTGTCAAGAACTACTCTCATGTTCTTCTCCATATCTTCCTCTTCATACTACTTGGAATGTCCCCATTCTCACCAGAATCCTATGATCTTTAAAAAAGCTGAAATTGATAAATTATTTTTATTGTTATCTGCTTATTGTGCATAGTAATGGGTTTTGTCGAGACATCCCGAGCAAGCGTATCAGGTCCATTGACCATAGTCACCTTCTTCCCATTCTCCTTCCATCCACCTTTGCCCTCTCAGACATTCTTGTTTCTACTTCCATGTCTTTTATGTCTTTGTGTGTATATGGGTTTGTGTATGTGTACCTATATCTGTATCTGTATCTGTGTACAACATATGACCCTCAAATTACAGAAAACACAGTTGTCTTTCTGACTTGACTCTCTTACTTTTGCCCATTTATGTTAAAACCATGGTGAAAGAACCATTCTTTCCCTTGCCCTGATGGTAGACAAGGGGATGCTTCTTTGTTATCAGCCATTCACGTTTTCTCCATTGCCACCCTGTGCCTGCTTTCTTTTCTGCCTCAGCTAATGTCTTTTCTTTCCATTTTTTTGGCCCAGGCTGGTCTTTAACTTGCTATGGACTTCTGGTAGTCCTCCTTCCACCTCCTGAGTACTGTGATACAGACATGCACTGGCACACCCAGTTTATCTGGTACTGAGCATTGAACCCCCACTTCATGCGTGTGAGGCAAGTACTCTAGCAACCGAGCTGTGTCTCCATTGTTCAGTGTTAGATGCTGTAGATATCCTTTAGGACTTCCCAGCAAATTCTGCTAAGTAAGGAATGTCATTTACATTTTTGTCAGTTAATTTTCTGACATAAAGATATATTGACAAGTACAACATTCTTTTTTTTTTCTGTGTTATTTGTAAGTTTTCCTTTTCACTAACCTGATAAATTATAATTTCAAAAACTCTGGTCATAACTTTTTCAGTTGAAAGTTTAACCCATTGTTTTTAAATTTTCTTGGCTTTTTGGTAATGTATTAGAAAATGCAAGCATCTGAGTATTACTGTAGCTGTTTCCTCCAGAGTTTTACATCTGAACTTAAATGGTCTCTGAAGCCCCTGATGTCTCCTCTGCTCTCTGATGTCCCTGCCAATCGGCTTCCTCGCTGACAGCATGTTTGTTGCTATGATGTCCCCAGTCCTCACATACAAGCTTCTTATTGTTATCATTACAATTTTCCTGCTTAATGGAGTCTGAAAAAACTTAGTGTGTGAACTGTTTCCTTGGACAGTACTGATGTCTCTTGGTTATTATACTGTCAGTTTGCTATAGTCCCACTGCATGTGAAGGAATATATTTACAGATATATATATATATATATGTATATGTATATATATACATTTATATATGTTCAGTCAGTATACTATTTGCCTTAGAAATCACATTGTAGAGATTTTTAAAACAACTACTTATTTTTGGCAGCTTGAGCTGAAGGGAATAGACATAGCCTATGAGTATAGCTTTGTTTTCCAGGTTCACATAGGTAGTGAAGTCGGAGCATATAACACAATACCTAGAAATGTCCCCATTCTACTCTGTGACAGCCCCAGTATTTGCTTCACAGAAGCAAACCACTGACTTTTGTGTGTGGTTTCTTCTGTTAATTACTTTCATATTGCTAAATTTTCAATTTAAATGTCTTTGTGCACGTGTTTTATTTACACAAATGAAACTCACATGTGTATACATTTTTTATACATTGAGATTTTATGTTCATATAAATGCTGAGCAGGAACTATTTCCTATGACAGAAAGATGCAGATGTAATTGTTACATGCTTTGATCTCTCCTTTCTGTTCTCCCATGCCAAACAGGTATGGTTTTCACTGCTTAGCTACATGGATTACTGTGATAGATGCCACAATATATTTCTGGTTATGTTTAGCAATTGCCTTATTTCTCACTGATTTGTCAGAGATGGAAAACCCCTTTTGAAAAGATCAAACATGCCAGAAAATCTGCCAGTTTTAATTTTTTATAATAATTGATATTGACTGTGCTCTAGGATTTTTAAATATATATATAAAACTATATATACATATATAGAGAAGCATATATGCATAGACCTATAAGCATATATGTATAGATGTATAATTATATATACATATAGTATATACTTATATAGATACACACACACATATATATATATACTTATAAACATACTTTCTAAGATTCCTTTATCTCTTCTTTCCCCTATAAAGCACCCATTTTCTTCTTTTCTTCTTTTCTTGTGGCTTCCTTTATAGAACTTCTTAGACTCTTTTGACTATGAATCTGTAGATGTAGAAGAAAGATTTGTAAACAATTACTGAATAAAAATAGCGTATTTCCTTTCACACATGATTTCATGGGACATAATTCTCCATTTTGAACAATTCTCCCATAGAGCACTGAGAGTACAGCTTTGTTGAATTCTAGCTCCCAGGACTGTTGTTCTACCATCCATCTTATATTTCACTTACCTTGTAATAAACGGGACAGAAGGATGAAAGCACCAAGGACACATGTGGTTCCTTGTTTGGGCCCCAGACATCCTTGGATAGACTCTCCTGTATACCTGGTAGCTGGGGTATGATGTTAACTAAACTCACTTTCTGTTTCATAGCACTGCAGGATGGTCTAGCAAAGACAATGTCAGCAGAGACATGAAAACCCTTAGGAAGCATTCCCTTTGGTTTTCCTGGTCCATGGCACCCTCCTTTCTAGATCCTATCATTGACTCCCTAAGTCCTCACTAAATTGAGATGACATGGCAATCCACTACAGCTGCCATGTTAATCAGGATCCTCAAGAGATTCTTGCTATGACATATGTGAATCTTACTCAAATATATTCAAAACCATATTTACTAGTTAATTTCATTAAAGTAAACAAATATTGGAATACATTGTCTGTGTGAAGCTTCATATTTTTTTCCTTTTGGTGAGTGGCATATCCTCTTAGCCCCTTCTGAAACTGGCCTCTTAAGAAGCAGTTTCATTTCTTCCTTTTCCTTTATCTTACAAACTTATTTCATCACCATATTCTTAAGACATTTCTTTCTTCAAAATATACCCTAATGCTGTCCATCTTTCTTTTAAAACTTATTTTTATTGTTTTGAATTATGTGTTTGTGCCTACAGAGGCCAGCAGTGCCAGATCTTGATCTGGAGTTACACTGGTGGTTGTGAGCCACTCAGTGTGGTTGCTAGGAATCCAACTTGGGTCCTCTGCATGACCAGTACATGCTCTGAAGCTCAGAGTCATTTCCCCAGCCCCCACTTTTCTTCATGTACCCTACTGTTAGTGTGGATTACTATAGTAGCTCAGCATGGTCTCCATTCCTCCAATGCCCTCATTCTCTACAGGGAAGCAGATGCAACAATTGTCAGATGTCCTGTCTCCATGGCAGACAGGAAGCATGGCTCAAATCTCAGGTGCCATTTTCTCAGCATCTGACTGACTTTCAGTGCCTGCATATTCTCTGTTCTTCCCAAGCCTCTATTTTTGTGTGGGAAGTACTCTTGCATTTACTGTAACAGCTATTGCTCATCTCTTGAGCATCAGTGTGAATAATAAGAGATTTTCCCTGAGGACTCATTCTAAGGTGAGCCCTCCCCAATTTCCACTTAGAGTCATTTCCTGTTCCCTCATCTCATTTAAGACTGCAATCATATTGACATTTACTTGTTTACTTAGTGTCTGTCTCCCAAGTAGACTGTAAACACCATAAGGCAGGTGCCCTGTTTGTTTTGTTAAGGTGCCTACCTGAAGAAACTTCCCAGGACCTTGTTTGAGCCATAGTGGCTGCATTTGGACTTAGTGGCATGTCTTAGTCAGTGTTCCATTGCTGTAAAGAGACACCATGACTACAGCAACTGCTAGAAAAGAAAGCATCTAATTGGGGCTAGCTTACAGTTTCAGAGGTTTAGTCCATTATCATCATGATAGGGAGCATGGCGGCACCAGGCAGACATGGTGCTGGAGAAGTCATTTAGAGCTTCCACAGCTGGATCTGTAGGCAGGAGAGAGAGAGAGAGAGAGAGAGAGAGAGAGAGAGAG
>CABHPP010000426.1:16864-43953 GCA_902168425.1 Peromyscus attwateri | reverse complement strand
GAGAACACAGCAGAAGGAGGGTCCAGAGCCCAGGAGTACCAGGCTGGCTAGGATGGTGCTTGGAGTGTTGCTGTCAGCTCTCCTGGGGAGATGCTGCTGTGGGGTGCTGCCTACCGCCTGGATCAGCCCATGCCCTTGAGTCCCACCCTGCAATATTTCATCTTACGAATTCAACTCGTTGCATTGGCATCTGGCCACATTTAAAAGGTAAAACAAGGCAGGGAGTGGTGGTGCACACCTTTAATCCCAGGACACGGGAGGCAGAGGCAGGTGGAGTTCTGCAAGTTCGAGACCAGCCCGGTCTCTATTAAAATAAGTTCCAGGCCGGTTAGAGCTGCATAGTGAGACCCTGCCTAAAAATAAATAAATAAATAAATAAATAAATAAATAAATAAATAAATAAATAGTAAATAAAACAACCATAAAACCAACCAAACAACTGACCAAACAAACAAGCAAGCAAGCAAAAACACCTGTAAATAGTTCTTTAGGCTCTTGCATAGTAAATGGATCAGCATCAGGTGGGACTCCAGGAAGCCTGTGGCAGACGGTGATGAGCAAGCAAAGTCAGGGACCCTGAGAAAACAGCCCTTTTCCCAAACCCTTCTGGGATCTAAAGAGTGAGAAATGATGACCTCCTTGATTTTATTTTTATTTTGTTTTTAAATTTTTATCTTCTAAGGTTTTGGGAATTTTCTGAGAGGGAAAATAATTCACATTTCAGAAGGGAATTGACACAAGCGGATACGACAAAAGTCGCAGGAACGAGTTTCCAAATTTGTCTTCTCAGTTTGAGGTCTCCAAATTAAATTCATCAGTGGGGTGTCTTCTGGTCTCTGCTTTGTTATTTCTCTGAAATGATAATAGTTATCCTTTATTGAGCACTTGAGACTGCCATTCATGAGCTGAGGTGGTCCCTTGCATTTTATTAAACCTTAGCTTGATGCTATGTGGGTCTCTCTATTACACTCAGAATATAGATTTTTGAATCCAAAGCTTAGAAGGGTTAATGACTTTCATTTATTATATTTCCAGAAAGTGATAAACCTGGAATCACAGAGAGGCAACTGGACATCAGAAGTCAGGTCTTAGCCACTCTTTGCTCCAGCTTTCTATTTCTTTGTCTTGCATAGAAGAGGTTTGTGTCTAGGAAAATGTGGACTGTGTAAGACAAGAGGAGACTGATCCTCTTTGAGGTAGGATGTGGTTCAGTTACTGGAGGGGCGACCCCAGATAACTATAGCGTAAGTAGATGGATGTTCCTTTTGTTGCACAGCAGGATTGTGTTGGGGTGGTAGTTTTGCATCCTGGAGTTCTCAGGGCTTGGACTTCTAGAGTATTGTTGTCATGGACATCTTTCTGGTACATTTGGTACTTCACCACCAAATGTATATTCCAGTCAATGGAAAGAGGAAAATGGCGGTGGGGAAGACAATCCCCCTCATTCTAAGACTATGAACTGGAAATTATAAACATTTTCTCTATCCCCTTGGCCAGAACTTTATCACATATTCCTACCTAGCTGCAAGGAAGTCAGAACACAGTCCAGCTAAAATCCAATCATTCTATCAGTAGTACAAAAAGGAAAGGAGATATTGGGGAGGGGGGAGGGCTGTACTAGGGTTCTACTTGAAGATAACTTTCCAGATTGCTAATTGGAAAGATTTTCCCATCCTAGCCCACCAACATTTGAATGTCCAATCTGAGATAATTTTGTCTTCATTTCATATTGCCACCGAGGACAAGAAAGGTGAAGTAACTTGTTCTAGGTCATCAAATGAGTCAGTTATGTAGGGCATGGGGTTGGACTGGGTATTAACTTTATAAGTGGCTATTTCATTATGGATATTTTGGCATTCCAATGTGTTTTTCCTTCTAGATAGAATTTAGTGACGATGGTAGCTAATAGATGCTCACATACTGGAGAGTCCATACATACATACCTATGTATATGCACATACATATCCCCTGTTCAGTGCTCAGTGCTATTCGATGAGTAGAGATGCATATTGGCAATATTACTCAATTTTTGACATTAGCATGGTTCTAGCAAGTCTAAACAAAATAATTCACATGATATAATAAGAAGAAAATGTGAGGACTCTAGTTTCTGGAGTGTGAGTAAAACAACAACCGTTCTTTCATGGGCAAAGACTGTCACTAAGTCAAGAGGAACTAACTCTGTGGGAGACAGTAGATGATAGCTGTGAAAGAACCAGAAAGAGAGTTGTGTTTTTGCTGCCTGAGCCCGGGCAGTTTGTAATGAAAGGCTCCTGATCCTGGAGTTGGGGAAATCCAAGGGCAAGGCGCTGGCCTCTGTCGAAGGACTTCATGTGGCAGCCAAGCATGGTGGAGGGTATTCACTGGAAATACAGACCAAGGCTACTAGCTCGGTCCTCTTGTATTTGCTCATGTTAGGTTGTGCTTAGCATCATGGGTGGACCCATCCTTACTCTTCATTTCATGGTAGTTGCTTTCAGGGATCGGGGAGACCACTCAGTTGGTAAGTCTTGCCACGCAAGCATGAAGTCGTGAGTCTGGATCCCTAGTATCCAAACAAAAATCTAGGCACTGCGGTGTGTGTCTGTGATAGTGGCACTGGAGAGGCAGAGATGGAAGGATCCCTGGGGGATTGGGGACCAACATGCTAGCCAATCAGTGATCTCCAGGCTAAATGAGAGTCACTGTCTCAAATGCTAAGACAGAGAATCAACAGAGGAAGACTTCTGCTAGACCTTTGGCTTCCCTATGCATGCGTATGCATATATGCACAAGCTTCTATGCACAAGCACACACACACACACACACACACACACACACACACGCACACACACCCTCATACACACACACATACACACACACATACACACGCACACACTTCTAATGACACTCGCACACACTTCTAATGACTTCCTTCGCAACACCTCACGTCCAAGTACCATCAATACTTGAATTCAGAGACCATGTGTCTGACCTTTAATAGGTCTCCACTCATTGAGAAATCATCTGATCTCGTGTGGAAAAGCCCGTGTCCTCACGATACACCAATAGTTCCCTATGAACACATCACACACACACACACACACACACACACACACACACACACCCCTTCCCTATTGTCAGGAATGTTAGCACCACCCAGCAGGCAGGGTACCAATGCCTTTGTGGGGCTCTTCCCTGCAGATTGCCAGACACCGTGGGCATCCGATTGCACCATGCAAATACAGAGCAGATGCATTGCAACGAGGAACTGCGGATCTCGTGGAAGAGGTAGTGTTTCAGAGAAGGACGGAAATGTTGCTGGGGAAGGTTCTAATCACAGGCAAAGCCTCAGAGGGGTGATGGGGCGGATGGGAGGTGGCAGGTCCATCTAAGGGCAGATGCTTCAAAGGGGGAATGATTTGTGTATGAAAGGATTAAGAGACACCCTTAGGAAAATTGAGGGGACCTTCCAACGTTTTGTAGAAATTGCCTCTCCCTTAATCCCACGGCAGAAAGTCAAACGTGAGGGGAAATGTGTCACATCATATAATTTATGTAAGTAGGTATTCTGGACGACTTGTCAAAACTCGAGAAGCTTTGTTCACTTTAAGAATTAGTGCGCTGTTGACATGATAGCTCGACTGTAGTTAGGTATGAAAAAATAACTTCAGAAAATCATTTCAGTTTGAAGAGTTTCAACCCCCTGGCGTCTCTTGGATGTTTTATTAGATTGTGAATTTTACTGAATATTCTTTCTTCCAAGGGATGTTGGAGGTCTTGACTTGCCTGTTAGATTCTCAGCTACAGCTGGCTGCAAGAGACGGTGGAGGAAGGATGTGATGGTGGAACTTTCAGATTTGGCAGCCTCTCTGTGCAGAGAGGTTTCGAGGACACTGTTCTTGTTCAGGCAACAACTGACGTGAATTGGAATTTTGTTGTTTGCAGGCACACTACGCCAAACACTTCCTGTGGGCTGTGCCATCCAGTCTCAGAAGACCCTAGAAAGTATTAATAGTTTCTACATCACCCCCAAATAACGATTGGATATACTGACATTGAACACACTTCAATAAGTTGCTATGAAGGGTAACTATTTTGTCCTTTGAAAGACTCAATTCCTCTTTCCGGTGGGAAAAATGGGATTATTAAAAGCATTTAAAATAAGTATTTAACACATTTGTACAGAGTTTCTTTTCCTGTCTGCTCTCTTTTTACTCATCCTTACTGAGCCACAGCCTCAGCCCATTCTGAGGACATTGTCTGACTCCATTTACAACAACAACAAAAACAAATAGATGAAATCATGATTCGAATTTTGCAGAGAGTGAAGCTGAGACCTGCATTCCATGCCTTGAGTCAAGATCAGGAATTCTGTCAGATTCTGGTCTTGAGACCCCGAGAGCATTCCCTACCCTTGTCACATTCCCCACTCTTGTCCCATCCCCTGGAGTTTTTCAATCTTTTTCTTTCTTTTTCACAGAGAGGGCACCAGGGCCCAACGGAGGCCAAAGAGTTCATGATAAACTGCGGACAGAGCCAGGACTGAAATCCAGTGTCCCTTGAGTTCTCGGGGTGTTCCCTTCAGCCTGGCCTGTGGACACTGGGCTGTCAGGCTGCCTGTGCCTTTGCGCGCTCAATGTCCCCACTGCTGATGGTTTCCTTATGTATGGCCCAGGCACGGCAAATGCAGTTACCGGTGACATCGTGCCCAGGGCTGAACTTATTTACAGTAACTACCTCCACTTCTCCAGTAAGGCACTCCTGGGTAATTGAGTGGACCAGGCAGGAATTAGATCTGGGCCCATGATCTATACAGCCTGCCGGTAGCTTCATCTGTGTCAATTATCTCCAACTATCATTGCTTCTGCTGCAAGAGCCAACCATGTGGCTTTCAGCAGGCCAACACAAGGGGCAGGGTTAGATCCACTCAGAAGAGGACCATGGGAGCTGTGTTGCCTGTCACTCCCGAAGCTAGAACCTCTTTGGGTTGGTCTCAGATGTTATTTACGTGAGTCCAGAATGCCCTTCCCCCTCAGCTTGGCCTCCAAGCCCTACTTTTCCCAGATGAGATCCCTTTCCCCTCATAGTACCCATCACGCATCCTCAGTGTCTCCGTGGATCCTTGACCTCTGTGACCACGTCCTGCACAGGTGACTGTGCCTGGCTCACCTCTCTGTCAGGCACAGGGGAGGCTTCGAAAGGTCATACCTGTCAAACTGGGATCAAGACAAAGACAAGAAAGCCAGCCACCCTGGTGGTTCCCCCAGCGTCACATCCTATGCCACTTTTTCTCTGTTTTAACTCAGGTCAGGGAAAGGTGTGACATGCTTTGTTCTGGAGTTGGCCTGGAAGCCAGGCGTCTGTGCTAAGGAAACAAGACAACACAAAAACCAACCAAACCAAAAACCAAAAACTTGTATCTAATGAGAACATTCTTTTATTCATTGGCAGAGTCTAATTGTATGTCCAGTGGGTTCAAAGCTTTAGTTATTTGGTAATGAGAAGAATTTTGTTTCTGTTTCATAACCACTTTATGGAGGTAAGTGTTTAGGAACCTATGTGTATTTCATACACACATCTTTGTGAACTCAGGAAAAATGTGTCTGCCCATGAGACCATCACACCAAGTCCAGGAACATGTCCTCCATCTTCCAAAACTCCCTCCACCCTCTCCGTCATCCAGTTATTATTGTGATTGTAAGAATGTGTAGTACAAAATCTGCCTACCCAGCAACTTTATAGTATATAGGGTTTTTCCCCCATTATTTAAGATTTGAGCATTTCAGTAACTGCACACATTGTATTTTGAGCATCTCTAATGCCTACTTTTCAACTTCAACTCCTCCTGGAGCCTCTTTCCCAACATCATGCCCTCCTCCCAAGTTCTTTTTTTCTTTTCTTTTTTTTTTTTTTAAACTCATCAAGTTCATTTAGTGCTACGTGTATATTCATGGGTGTGGATCCAACTAATGGAAACTGGGAAACTATCAGGGGTCTCACCCCTGAGAAAACTCACTCTCCCACCCACACCAGCCATCAGTGGCCAGTAGCCCCTCATCTGGGGGCGGGGCCTATGCTGTGTGGTATACCTCCAGAGTTATTTATCTTGCTGACTAACACTCAGTATCTTAAAGCTTAGTTTTGTCTCCTGTGACAACTGCATTTTGGACTCTGTCTATAGTTGGCTATTTCATGGGGTATTTATCTTCCTGAGATTGGCATGTGTTCTAGGGTGTATTTGTGTGTTGTAAACAATGAAATTTTCCTCTTTTTCGGGGCCAAATAATATCCCAGTTGTATACATATACTATATATATTATACAGGGTCTCACTATATAGCCTTTTTGGCCTGAAAACCAGTGTGTAGACTAGGCTGGCCTCAAATTCAACAGAGATCCATGCTTCTGCCTCCCTAATGCTGAGATTAAAGGCATGCACCACACATCTGGCCTCATATTTTATCTATTTTTTTTTTTTTTTTGTGTTTTAGAGACTTGGTTTCTTTATGTGGCTCTGGCTGTCCTGGAACTAGCTATGTAGACCAGGCTGTCCTCGAACTCAACAAAGATCCACTGCTTCTACTTCCTTAGTCCTGGGATTAAAAGTATATGCTACCATACCTGGCCTCCTATTTTGTTTTTAAATAATTTTACTTATTTTTAAAGTAGACAAACATGAGATTATAGATATGTTAATTAGGATATATAACATATTATATATAAGTAAAATATTTAATAATTATATCTACATTAACATATCTAAGTGCTAATCGGTTTGACTTAGACATTTCACAACACACACACACACACACACACACACACACACATATACACACATATACTAGAATCTCACATCATGTACCATAACTACATATATATGTTATAGCATGTTTTTATTCACCCACCCATCCATCCATCCACCCATCCTTGGACATGTAGGGGGTTTCTTTGAATAACAACTGATGTGGAAATGTGGACAGCTTTTTGAGCGTCTGATTTCAATTCCTTTCAGTTTACTGTGGAAGTGGAGTAGATTATTTGGCAGTCAGACTGCCTAATCTTTGAGTTAAGGTCAGGGGTAGTTGTTAGGATTAGTCCTACACTGTTTTCTGTAGTATCTGTATCAATGCATAGCCCACTGCCAGTGTTAGTGTGAGAGTTAGATTTGGATTTGTTGAATTAGCGTTAGGATTGGGTTGAGTTGGGTTAGGATTAGGGTTGGGTTGGTTTGGGTTAGGGTTAGAGCTGGGTTAGGTTGGGGTTAGGGTTGGGTTGGGTTGGGTTAGGGTTAGGATTGGGTTAGGGTTAGGGTTGTGTTGTGTTGGGTAAGGGTTTGGGTTTGGGTTCAGGTTGAGTTGAGTTTGGGTTAGAGTTAGTCGTAAGGTTAGGATTAAGTTTGAGTGGATTGGATTGGATTGAGTTGGTTTGGGATTATGGTTGGGCTGTGTTGCTTTAAGATTATCGTTAGGACTTGGGTTAGGTTTGTGTTCGATTGTGTTGAATTGGGGTTGGGTTGGGTTGGGTTATGATTACTGATAAGGTTATGGTTAAGATTTAGTGTGTTGGGTTGGATTAGTGTTAGGTTTGGTTAGGGTTAGGATTGAGTGAGTTTGGGTTGGTTTGAGTTGATTTTGGTTCATGGTTGAGTTGAGTTGCACTAAGATTAAGATTGGGATTAGTTTTATATTGTTTTCATTGGGTTGGATTAAGTTGGATTAGAGTTAGGACTGGGTTGTATTGAGGTACCCACTTCTCTCTCCACATCCTTGTTCACATTTGTTCTTTCTTTTACTATTAAGTAGTCATGCCTGCAAAGAGCTCACAGTGGACTGTAATTAGTTTTGACATCAGGTATGGCAATTCCTCCAGCTTTGTGCTTCCTGTTTAAGATTTCTCTGTCTATTTGGGATCTCCTGTGTTCCATATGGACCTTAGGAATGTTCTTTGCATTTCTGTGAAAAACGATGTCAAGATTTTGATATGGGTAGCATATAAACCACTGAATCACTTTGGGCTATAGGGACATTTTAACAATATTAATCACACACACACACACACACACACACACACACACACACACACACACATTGTGTCTACTTTAATTTCTGCTTTAGTGTTTTAAATTTTCAGTGTAAAAAACTTTTTGAGTGAGTCAATGTTTTACTAAATATTTTTGATGGGACTATTTTTCTCATGTAACTTCTTTTAGGAGGGTCCTATTGGAAGTGTCATCCTGTGCATTCTCATCTGATGGGGTGTGACAGGGTGGCTGGGGTGGGATTTGTCTTATTCAGAGACCTTTATTGTTCTCTTGGTAAGAATACAATTTGCTTCCTTCTGGGGGTCTTTGGTAGGCGTGACCCACCCTCTACTAACTCTGTCTATTGTGGTTGCAGGAGACTGGAACAGAAATGAATTAAGGGGGAAAGTCCTTTAAGGTAATTTGTCAGGTTATCTAAGAAATCTGGAGATGATTTTGTTTCTCAAGAGTGCAAGGACTCCGAGAAAGAATAGCTCTTCCCCCTCACTATCTTGGTGCTCTCCCTCACTGTCTCTTTTCTCCTCTGGCTCTCTTTCTGTCCCTCTCCAGCTCTGTTTTGTCCTCTGTGCTAGTATAACTTCTCAGGACAGCAAACATGCTCCCTCATTCACGGTGGGAGTGGAGGGGTGTGGTGGGGGCAGAGTTGAAGGGGAGGATGAGAGGGTCTTTGTCAAAAGCATCCCAGGTTTGTATTGACCACTCCCTATAGACTCCAGAGTGTAACACTTTTTTTTTCTTCCCTTTCTGGTAACTTTGTGAGACAGACCACTTCCTGTTGCTGCAAGTCAAGATGTAGGACACTCAGCTACTTCTCCAGCACCATGTCTGCCTGCGTGCCACCATGTCTCACCATGGTGCTAATGGACTAAACCTTTGAAAATGTAAGCCACACCAATTAAATGTAAGAGTTGTCATGGTCATGCTGTCTCTTCACAGCAATAGAAACCCTAACCAAGACAATCTTCTAGGATTGTTTTTTTATTTTATAGTACTATGACTTCAATGCCAGGACCTTGTGTATGCCAGACCACCTCCGAGGCTTGAGTATAAATGATGTTTTTTGCTCCCACCCATCAGTTCCCAAATAACCACTCAGAGGCTTAATATTACTGATAAATGCTTGGCCAACAGCTCAGGCTTGTTACTAGCTAACTCTTACACTTAAATTGATCTATTTTTCTATTTTGCTTTGCTACATGGTGGTACCTTTATTAGCATGGGGTGTTCATCTCCTGCTCCCTCTACATTTGTCTGGTGACTCCTCCGACTCTGCCCTTTTCCTTCCCAGCATTCTTAGTTTGGCTCTCCCACCTAACCTCATCCCGTTCAGCTATTGGCCAGTCAGCTTGTTTATTAAATCGGTCACAGCAACAAATCTTCACAGTGTGCAAAGGGATTATTCCACTGCACTTGAGCCCCTGTCTAGGGAGAACAAAAGTGTGTCACTGCCCAAAGGTACCACAGGACCCTAACAACTCATTTGACCCCTCTTCTCTGGGCCAGCAGGGGTACTTTTGTCTTTGCTGAAATGCTGCTTGGTAGGTTCACTAGGACCTTACCCAGCTGAGACTGTCCAGCATGGGCCTCAGCTAGTTTTCATTTACATGACTGCTTCTGGGAATGTTGAGTGGTTTGTCTTTGCCGTGGTGCACATGTGGGCCACTGCCTCCACCATGGACCTTTGAGTTTCGAGGTATATCTGTTCACCTACATAAGACCAAGGTAAATAGAATATTCTTGAAATATTGCAGTCAGTGATAGAGAATTAAAAAGACATCTTTGTGTTTATTTGATGTGTGTGTGTGCATGTCATAACATGCATGTGGACATCAGAGGACAACCTCAGGAATCAGTTCTTGCTTTCCACCTTGTTCAAGAGAGTTCTTTTTGTTGCTTACTCCCCCCCCCCCCCCCCCCCCCGCCATGTGTTAGCCATCCCTCAGTCTAGGGATTCTCCTGGCTCTGCCTTCACTCTCACCACAGGAGCACTGGGATGATAGATACACACTCTTGCAGCTGGCTTTATGTGGTGGGTTCTGGGGGTTAGAACTTAGGTCCTCATGATTTTGTGGTGAGTACTTTATTAACTGGGCCATCTCCCAGCCCCCATAATAAAGAATCATTGCAATAACTACAATAGTAATTGCTACCACCACCATTATTATTAAGGAGGTGGATCCTGGGAACCAAAGGCAGGATGGAGAAGACACCAGAAACAGGTTGGAGTGGAGAACTTTGGAGTTAAGCCATCAACACCCTTTCTCTTACCTAGAGGACTGCAGCCTTTCTCAGCTTTAACTCTCTGAAGTCGGCTCTTTTTTTCTTGGCAATGTGCTCATTAGGGCTCACAGTGACTGTGGCCCACGATCTCATGACTGAAATGGTCAGCTTTGCATTGTAGTGACCAAAACTCCCTGAGAGGAACAGCCTTATTTGTCTCGGCTCATAATATGGGGGTGGGGGACGGGCGGGGGCTCAGTCCGTGATTATTGGTCCCATGCACGTGGTCAGAAGGTCATGACATTGTGAGTGTAATATGAAGGGGAGCTGTCCATTTCATGGCTGGCCAGGAAACAGTGAGCATGAGGGAGGAGCCAAGAAAAAGGCTCAAAAGGCCCACCCATCCCCAGTGACCTACTTCCTCCAGTTATGCCCACTCCCTAAAGTTTCCACAATGTCTTGAAATAGCAGTGCAGGCTGGGAACCAAACATTCAAAACATAAACCTGCAGGAGACATTTCAGATTCAGTCCCTTACCATCAACTTCTCGCTTCCTGTGACCCTCACCAACTGGTACTTGGTTTCCCAATCCTAAAATTCTCAGAGTAGAATTTATGGTGTGAGTCATGTCCCAGGGGACAATGCCCTACGAGACTTACTTTGGTGACTGGCCCTCGGACAGATGGTCTCCTGTGAGTCAGCTTTCCTCCCCTGGAGCTTTCTGAGAATGGAGCCACATGACTCGATGCCTGTCTACACTGTAGGAGCTGAGGGCTGGGAACTATGGGTGGCCCGCTGGCTGCTTGTCACTCCAGTATGTCGGAAGATGTGGTAGTGTGACCAGTATGTTTAACAAACAAGAGGTGAGCCTGGAGTTCGGCATCCTGGGGTACAGCTGCTCATGTGGCAAGGACCTTTGCATAATCCCAAGACTAGCCCAAGGTCACTCTTTCTTCTTTCTAAAACTTCAAAGTTCTCTCACCGTCTGTGGAAGTCACCATAGAATGTTTTCATCCACTTGTCTGGAGAAATGAATGTTCAAGAGAATTGCCTCCTGCAGCCAGTCAACACCTTGGGTATTATTATTATTGGGTATTATTATTATTGGGTATTATTATTATTGGGTATTATTTTCTTTTTTGGTTTTTCAAGACAGGGTTTCTCTGTGTAGTTTTGGTGCCTGTCCTGGAACTCACTCTGTAGTCCAGGCTGGCCTCAAACTCACAGAGATCCACCTGGCTCTGCCTCCTGAGTGCTGGAACTAAAGGCGTGTGCCACCACCGCCCGGCAGGTATTATTTTCTTTTTTACACTTGTGTGTGGTGTGTGACTGTTTGGGGGCACACGTGTGTGAGTGAGTGCATGAAGAGCCTCAAGGTTGATGTCAGGAGTCCTCCTTGGTTGCTCTTCCACCTTATTCACTGAGGCAGGCTCTTTCAATCCAACCCAGAGCTTATTGAGTTGGTTAGTTTTGCTAGCCAGTTTGCTGTGGGGGACTCCCTGTCTCTACCATTGGATGCTCATCCACCTGGCATTTACCATGGGTTCTGGGGTCCTGAACTCTTGTCCTTATGCTGTGTGACAAGCGTTTCAACTGCTGAGCTATCTCTCCAGCCCTATCACTTAGCACAGTGGCCAGGATGATGGGGGGCATGCAGGACCCCCTATGTGTCACTATAGGACCATTCAAAGTTCTAAGTGTTAGGAAAGTACATGGTGTTGGATTTGATGTCAGTCAGTCCTATCCTTCTTAACCCGGAAAGTGTCACTGGCATTAAGTGGGACTTCATATTGATTAAGGCTGAAGTAAATGACACCTCAATTTCCCAGGACAGGTGCTAAGGACTTGGCTACTGGATGGAGCTTCCAAGAGAGTATGCTGGTCTAGGGAGATGGTTCAGCAAGTAAGAGCAAGTAAGAGCACTTGCTGGGCAGATGTGAGGAGCAGAATTCAAATACCCAGAACCCATGAGGAAACCTGGGTGTGTTCACACACAGCCATAATCCCAGCATACAGGAGTATTGCTGGAGCTTGTTGACCACCAGCCTAGATCCAGGTTCAGTGAGAGATCCTGCATCAAGGGGAGTAAGACAAGCATAATAGAGGACTTCTGATGTCTTTTGATTCCTGTGTGTGCACAAGTGAGTGTACTGGCGCAGACATGTGCACATACATACATACATACATACACACATACATACATATATACACACATACACACACATATAACACAACTTCTCCTCCTCATTTTTTTGGAAGGAAGTATTTATTTTGGTTCATGGTTTAAGGGGAAACATAGTTCATCTTGATGGGAAAAGCATGTGGCAATAAAGAATTTACAACAGACCACACAAGAAGTAAGAGTGAGGGGGTGAGCCGACATGGACCATGAGCTCTGGTTGGGATAAGTAGATGGAGTTCATGTTTAAAGTGAGCTTGGAGCTGCTGGGTTTTTGTGAGAGAGCGTTGTGATTTGGACTTGGAGTGATCTGGTTCCTGGCACTATTGTGGAGTGGTGGAACCTTTAGAAGGTGGGGCCTAGTGAGAGGAAGTTGTGTCCCTGGGGTGCATTCTTGAAGAGCATCCTGGATCCCTGGTCCCTTCACCACTCTTTCTTGGCTTCCATGATGTTATGAAGTGAACAGGCATGCACTACAACACGGCCACACCATGATATACTTTTCCACCCCAAACAACAGGGCCAAGCAGTCATGGATCACTCTGAAACCACAGGCCAAAATAGCCCTTTCCTGCTTTTAAGTGGATTGCATCAGGTATTTTGTTACAGCAATGGAACATTGACTGAGAGAGGGAATGAGTGCATAGGCTTGATTTTTCTGGCAATATATCCTAATGAAATTAAGTAATATTTCTCTTATTTGCAAAAATGAGTGTACAATAAATACATTTATGTTTACATCTTCGTGGGGGTGTACATGCACAATCATGTCTGTATGTATGTTAGTACTTCAACTTCTCTTGTCCAGGGCTTCTCTGCTTCTCCACCATCAACATTTGAGGGTGTATAAGCCTTTGGTTTGAGGAACTGGCCTAGGCATTGGTGGAAGCTTAGCATCATTCCTGGCCTCTACATATGGCCAATTGGACAACCAAAACTATCTATAGATACTGTCAAATGTCTTCTGAAGAATAAAATCACCACCTCCATTGGGACCTACCATCGAAGAGCAAGTAGTCTCTAACAAGCAGATCCTGTTTTGGCTAAGGTGCTAAGACCATGGATGACAAAATGCTTCTTTGCATGTCAAAGAAGGTAAAACTCACCTAGACCTTTAGGCTTCAGAGGACATGGCTGAAACCAGAACGTGGCTCTCCTAGTGGTCCTGACCAAAGGGAGACTGAAGAGACAACTCTAGGGCGGTAACCCCGTAGCGATGCCACAGAGCAAGCTACCCTGTCCCCCACTTGTAGCTGGGGTCCTGACTCCTTCCCATTTATTTATGGTCCTTCCAGGAAGGAGCTGGCAGCATCCATGAATCACTCATCCATCACTCCTGTCATTTTGTTTTGTATTCCACCAGCCACCTTGTCCCTATCTAATCAGGGGGCTGCTTCCTGTTTTTGTCTGCCATCATTTGTCCCGCTGGAGCGATGTTTATCATCAAACAGTATGAAAATAGCATCTAGGAATTGGCACCTCTCTTCTGCAACAAGCCCATGAGACTGACCAGTTGGCTTGGGCAGAAGAGACGGAAACAGCCCAGGACCCAAGTTCACATTGTCTTCAGGACAAACAGCTAGGCATGCCTCCCATCCCTCCACGGGGGCTGCCCGCAAAAATACAAATGTTGATATGATTTGTTTAAACCTGAGGACATGTATTTACAAGCACTTGGTGGCCATTCTTCCTGGAGAGTGGAGGGAAGTGTCCCAGTTTGATGAATGGGTTCCTTTAGCAATGGACTAAGACTTGGGCATTCTCATTCAAGGGCAGCTCTTGACTTCCTCTTTAGATCAATGTTTGCAGCCCAGAAAGTTCTGTGGATTGCAGAAGAATTGAGGTGTGTGGGAAAGAAACCATTGACTCTGGGTCTCTGTGAGAGCAGAAAAATCTTAATAATGTGGCCCATTTGCCAAAATCTCAGACTGGTTTTCCACTCACAATCCTGTTGCCTCAGCTTCTTGAATGCAAGTGTGTGTGTGTGTGTGTGTGTGTGTGTGTGTGTGTGTGCGCACGCGCACACGTGCATGTATACAGAAATATGTACATTTGTGTGTATTTTCATGTGTATGGGGATATATGCTCGTGCACATGTGTGTGTGTGCGGAGGCCAGAAGTCAACCTCAGGTGTTATTCCTCTGCTGACATCTACCTGCATCATCTCTCACTAGTTTGGACTTTGTCAGGTTGGCTTGGCTGGCTGACCAGCAAGATCCAGTGATCTGCTCATCTCCATTTTTCTAATGCTATGATGACAAGCGAATGTCACTGAGCTCTGTTTTTTGTTTTTCCTCTTGTAGACTCTAAGGACAGAGCTCTGGTCCTTATGTTTGTCAAGACCAGCACAAATTTCTGCCCAGCCCCAGCAGTGGGTGATTCTTCAGTCACCCATGAATGATTACATATGATCCAACCTTGCCATTGACCTAAGGAGAGGTTCTGGGCTCTGGGTAAGCACTGGTCCATTTATAAGGCCAAGGATGCTCCTGTTATCGTATTTCTGACTAATAGCCCACCCAGTTCACCTGGATGCAGGCGTCTCCTGTGTCCCAGGCAGACCCTAAGTGTGAAGAGTAATTTGACCATTGTGGTCTCACGACACTGCCTCGACAAGCCCTACAGCTCTACAAAGCTGTAAGTCCCTAAAAGACTCAGGAAGGCATCTCGCTGCAGATATAATTAGAGAGATTGGTTCCTAGGCCCCAGGCCTAGTGGGCCAGGGTCCCTTGTGAACCATTTTCCGGCTTTCATTTCTCAGGAGTTGCTTTAGCAGGTGGCCAGGAGCAGGTAGTCAATAGGGACCTTCTGGCTGAGGGCTGGAGGCTCTTTGTAGAGGTCAAATCCAGAGGCCAGAGGGCATGCTCGAAAGGTCACAGGGTCAAGACCCATCACTGTGACAGATGATTCTAAGCAAGTCTCCCTCCCTTTCTCTGGAAGCAGGGCCAAGTCTCTTGAGACAGAAGAGGTGGCGGGGGGAGGGTGTTGGGGGCTCACAAAGAAAGGCGAGTCTGGTGTCTGGCCGGCACCTCTCAACTGGTCTTCATTAGGGGAGCCCAGCAGCTCTGTCTTCTGCCGCTCTCTGTCCCCGCTGACGGGGTGCTGTCTCCAGACCTCTCAACTGCTCCTCATTACGTAGAACACTGGCCTTTTGTCCTACATGAAGCCTTCTTTGTTCCGCCAGCCCGGCCAAGCTAGAAAGCCAGAAACTGATACAAAACAATGCCACTCTATCTTGAGGGGACCCCCACTCTCTGCCCCCCTCCTCCTCCTGTGGCTGGGTAAGGAAGAACGACTTCTGCCCTCTGAGTCACATCCCCGGACATCTAGCTGAGGATGTCTTCCTAGGAACCCAGGAAACAGGTCGAACATAGATGAGTGGCTTCCTGAACTTGGCTGCAGGTTGGAGACACCTAGACAGCTCCCAAATATGCCTAGACCTGCCATCCTTCTCCCACAGCCTTTCCGATTGATTGGCCTGGGAGGGCAAACCAACCACCAGGACTTACAAAGCTGACTGTAATGAGCCTCAAAGTTTGGGCACTGTCAGCACAGAAGGAATGTGCTTGAGAATGGCCCATCACACCTGTCTGTCTTCCCCTGCTTTCCAATACCCTCCCTTGAGATCTGCAGAGCTAGCAGAATCTATACCTGCCTGGCAAGCAGGAGGAAATACGTGTGCACGTTGGAAGGAGATCAGCGCTGTCTGAGAAATCGAGGGAAGGGGCCAGGGGGGGTTTTCCCAGCAAAGCAGATATGCAGCATTCAGCATTTCAACCTTGGCTTTTGTACTATTGTACTTCTCAGTGTGTACCAGGATTTTCAGGTCCCTGGGCATCGCAAGGGGCTGGGTCTCTTGTCTCATCTTTGACCTTTCCAATAAAGAAAAAAAAATCTGTATCCTCAGAGATAGAGCTGGTGACAGGGAGGTTTGGCCATCTAGAGACAGGTTGTCTGCCAGCTGTCCCTCCCAGAGAGTGATTTATCCCAAAGTTACTGAGTGCCGAGGTGTCTCGAGGCCTGCTACTTCTCTCAGACTAAAGCAGGAAGATGAGGTGTAACCTGAGGACAAAGAAAGCCTCTCTTCATCCATCCCCGCCGACCCCAGACCGCCTCCCCTCCCTCCTGAGATGTCCTAGTAAAAGTCTCAGCTCTCTGTCGCCTCCGCTGAAGCTGCAGCCTTACACATCTATAGCTCAGATCCCCACAGCTCCAGCATCACAGACGACTTCATAACTCAGATCCCCACCACTCAGGTGTGGGGAACAGCTATCCAGCAGTGAGTCTGTAAGTAAAAACCACAAGACTCCTAGTTCAGTGTTAAACTCAGGTGACTGACCAAGGATGATCAAGACTAGCACCATAACCATGATGAGTAATTGTTTTGAATTCTACTCGCGTTCTGTGGGCTGTGTTCTGAGGGCCATGCCTACCCTCAGACTTTTCAGCTCCATTTGAACTGGGAATGCTGGACTTGGTCTGAAGGCAGAGGTTGGCCTGCTGGTGTGAATGGGTTCAACTTGTTCTCTCTTTGCTCAGCTGGTAGTGCTCTGACGGAACCAGGCTTCCCATGGGATGAGGAGGTGGCCATTTTTCCTTTTTTTTTTTTTTTTTTTTTTTTTTTTTTTGGTGGTGGTGGGCAAATGTTTTTCTCCAGAGTTACATTTTCATCCCTTCACTCTGTGTTATGTGTGTGTGTGTGTGTGTGTGTGTGTGTGTGTGTGTGTGTGTGTGTGTATACACTCATGTGTGCATGTGCACTAACTCATGTTCATCCCTTCGCTCTGTGTGTGTATATATACACTCATGTATGTCTGTGTACTAATGTGTGTACATATGCACATATACGCGTGTGCATGTGGAGGTTGAACATGGACATTGGATGTCTTCCTCAATCTATTTTTTTTTTTAACCTAAGCTTTCTCACTGAACCTGGAGGTCCCTGATTCGGCTAGGCTGGCTGGCCAGTGGACCCCAGGGGTCCTCCCATCTCTGCCTCCCCAGCACTGGGATTGCAGGCCAGCACTACCACACCCAACTCTGTCATGGGACTTGCGAGGGCTCAAACTCAGGTCCTCCTGTTTGTACGGCAAGCACTTTACTGACTGAGCTATTATCACCTCAGTTCCTAGCCCTGGACTTTTGTCTTTAGAACGCCATTCAGAGACAGTCTAAGGCCATAGCCGTTAGGGGAAGGCCTGATGGGCAGTCTGACCTGATCCCAGATGGAGAGGAAGGTTTGGAGCTGCATGGTCATAGGTCTCCATCATCATAATGTATAATGGCAATGTTTCAGCATGAGCTTGGGGTCCTTTAAAATTATTTTTTTCTTTTTTCTTTTTTTTTAATGAAAGAGAAGCACATAAGCAAACTTGTCTAACAAAGGTGTGAAAAATCTGAAAAAAAAAAAGCCTCAGTCTTGAAAAAAATGAGAGCGACATAGAAATTATACTTTCTCCTTTTCTGCATCTTCTTGCTTTCCCTGGTCCCAGGAAGAAGTTGCTTCTGTGTTGGACACTGAATAAATACTTGACATAACAAGTATTTGAGAAATGCCAGAGAGAAGTTAATTTCGACAAAACAGATTTTGGAGGGGGTGGGAGGATGGCTCAGAGGTTAAGAGCCCTTGCTGCTCTTCTGAAGAAAACATATTTAGTTTGCAGCACCCACATCCAGTGGCTAACAACTGCCTGCAACTCCAGTTCCAGAGGATCCAATGCTTCTGGCTTTCATGAGCACGCGCGCGCGCGCACACACACACACACACACACGCACGCACGCACGCACGCACGCACGCATGCACGCGCGCACGCACAATTAAAAAGACAGACTTTGGCGCTGGGAAGATACTCCATCAATGAAGTGCTCCCCTTGATGGCACGAGGACCTGAATTGCATCTCCAGAACTGGTGTGAAAAAAAAGCCAGATGTGGTGGCATTCGCTCAAAATTCCAGTGCTGGGAGGCAGAGCTAGGGTGAGTGAGAGACCCTCTAGACCAGTGAGAGACCCTGCCTCCAAAAAGGTGGCTGGTGCCCAGGGGGATGACACCTGAGGTTGTCCTCTGGCCCCCGCATACATGCACACATGCATACACACTCTCCATTTTTATCTCCCCCGCCCCTCCCTAATAATAATCTATCTGACACTATAATAATAATAATCACTGACACTTGCACATGGCTTAAGGTAATCAATGCATTTGGATAAACTGTACTTTCTCCCAAACAGGATCAGGGATTCTCCATCTGTCATCCGTGTCTGTAACAGACTAGCCCCAAGCTTGGAGCTTAACACAGCAAACGTTTATCCTCTCATAGTTTCTGTGAGTCAGGAACTTGGGATTAGCTGAGCTGGGAGTCGAGAGAATCCAATTTCAAGATGGCACACTAATGCGGCGGTTGGCGTGAGGCCCCGGGTCCTCACTAAATGGGTTTCTCCCAAGATGGTCCAGTATCCCAATAACACGGAGGCTGGCTTCTATTGGGATCAGCTGAGAGGAAGAGCCAGGAGGAGCTGTGTGACCTGTTACGATGAAGTCTTGGAGACACATTCCATAGCAGCTGATTGGTTAATCAAAACAGCTCTATTCCACATAGGAGACCATGAATGCACAGGAATACCCACAGACAAGGGTGCTTGGGGCTCAGTGTCTGCCATGAAGCGACCTTGTTTGCTCCCTTCTTCCCCAGGTGGTGATTTACAAATCTCCTGGACATTTCCTCTCCACACTTCTGCTGGTGTGGGATTATATAAAGGTTGAGTCTCCTCACCACCCCCTCCCTGTACTGTACTAAGGGCATGTCTGTTTGATCAGAGACTTAACACACACAGCTGGATAAGTAGCAGGAACAGAAAGTGTAAATGGGCAGAGACACTCTTCTCAGGATCTGCCATTCATAACCCCCGTGTAAGAAAACCTCAAATCTCTAACAAGAGGAGGTAGGGTGAGCTGCCTATTTTGTGACTGACACATATATACCCCAGGAAACTCTTTATTTATTCTTTTTTTTTTTTTCAACATTACCTGCTAAGAACAGGATAGAGACAGCTGGGGACATCTATGGGATATTCACCCTGTGCTGGACTCTCAAGTAAGGACTTGTTTGCCGTATCGTGTTTATGTCTCAAAAGTACTCTGGCAGAGGCGCTGGGAAGATGGCTCAGTGGATCAAGTGTTTGCTATGCAAGCATGGGGACCTGGGTTCAGAGCTCCGGTGCCTACACAAAAAGCTGAGTGAAGTGGTGGTACAGGTTTGTAGTCCCAGCACCGGGCCACGAGACCGGAGGAAACCAACTGGCCAGGCAGTCTGGCTGAATTGGAGGGCTCTAGGTTCCAGCAAGAGACCCTGTCTCCAAAATTAAGATAGAGAGTAGATAAGGTAGAGAGTGATAGAGAGAGGTACCCAGTGCTAACCTCTGGCCTGTGCCAACCACCTCTAGCCATGCATTCACTACACACACACACACACACACACACACACACACACACACACACTCCTCTACCCCTTACTCCTTGGATGGTAGTGCCATTACCACCTTATTTTATAGGAAATGATATTTACAAAGGTTAAACCTTGATCACACACAACTGGGTGGCTTTGGGATCTTGTCATAGTTAGCTAGCTTCAGCTGTCAGCATGATACACCTAGAAGAGCAGACCTCATTTGAAGCATTGCCTCCACCCGACTGGCCTGTGGCCATACCTGTGGGGCGTTTTCTTGATTGGTAATTGATGTAGGAGGGTGCAGCCCACTGTGGGTGGTGCTATACCTAGGCAGGTGGACCTGGGCTGTATAAGAAAGGTAGCTGCGTGTGAACCTGGGAGATAGCCAGTAAGCAGTTCCTCCAGGGCCTCTGCTTCAGTTCCTGCTTCCAGTTTCCTCCCTTGGCTTTCTTCAAGGGTGGACTGTGATCTGTAAGTCAAATTAACCCTTTCATCACCAGATTGCCTTTTCTTTTTAGTTTTTTTTTTTTTTTTTTTTCCTTTTTGGTTTTAAAAAGACAGGATTCTGCTGTGTAGTTTTAGAGCCTGTCCTGGAAACTCATTATAGAGACCAGGCTAGCCTCAAACTCACAGAGATCTGCCTGCCTCTGCCTCCCGAGTGCTGGGATTAAAGGCGGGCACCACCACTGCCTGGCCCTAGGTTGCCTTTGGTCATGGTGTTTATCACAGTAACAGGAAGTAAACTAGGACAAGCCTGAACTTAGAAGCACAATGATTTATATAAGATTTATATAAGAGTGCAAAAGGCAGTGGGGGAGTCAGAGCAGACGCCCCTCAGCATTGTTGTATGGTTTGGTGATTCCAGACTGTGTTTTGGTGTCACTACTGCAGGTTGGAAATATCTGGAGGTTGCCTCTGAGGTAGAGATTAACATACAGAGTATTTTGTCAAGGGGAGGGTCTATGGGAAGGATAAGGGAGGGTCAGGCAGAGGTGGAGGGAGACCATGAATGAATGCAGTCCCAGAGGTGGCCTCAGCCAATGGTATAAGGCACCGAGGACCAAGGACGGTCCTTCAGAGGTATCTCAAGTTGGAGTCTGATCTGGTCCCTTCATGCTGATTATGTCACTGAGAGGAGACAGAGAAGCAGTGTCTCGGCAGGAGCCCCAACAGAGGGAGGGATCTGCTATTCACTGGCAAAGGGGAACCAGAGCACCACCTATCAGTTTCTCACATACCTGAGAAACTCACACATATCCTCAGACTCATGGATGCCCACATGACAGACAGACAGACAGACACATGGTTCACTTCCAGGGTAAATTCTATCACAAGCTCTCACCTGAGTATCAGGGAAAGGGAGACACACATCTGAGAATCTCACAGAACCCTCTTTCTGAACTACCTCTAACCGTCCATGCCCAATGTGTCTGCCTTCATCCTCCACACGGCTGCGTCCGACCCACAACAATGCAACGATTCACAGCACATTATTTATCATACACCTTCATACGGGAACAACCCATTCACCGAGACATCCCAGCATGCGTACACAATACCCACACATGCCTATTCACATATGTGCAACACATGTATTCAGCAGGCCCTCATACATATGCAAATGTGCCAGCACTGGAGTGCATCTCGAGTCAGTGAGAAAAATATGATAAAAATGGGATTGTTTTTGAGACTCTATTAAATTTCCACATGGGGAACTGGACAAGTTATGAGAACAGAGGCGCGTCTTAAATCGTTTGCCCTCCGTGGCAGGTGACGTTTATTGAATTAGGGTGGGGGGGGCAGGGGGGGGGGACACTTCTATGTTTTACCATTTTCCCTCTCTCTCTCTCTCTCAGCATTTAAGTTGGTGTCAGATACAGGGCCACATGACACTTTCCTCGGAGTCTCATGTTACCGGAGCATACCCCCAAATTAAAACAATGGAAGAGAATTCCAGCAAAGACAGAAGCCAAGCATTTCTCCCTTTTCTCTTTGATGTCTTTTTTTTTTTAAATTTAATTTATTGTTGTTGACGTGCATGGGTGCATGCATGCATGGGTGTCTGGCACAGTGTGTATATATAGAGTTCAGAGGACAACTTGTCCAAGTTGGCTCTCTCCCTCCATCATGGGTCCCAAGGATCAAGCTCAGGCTGGTAGGCTTGTGCGGCAGCACTTTGGCTGGGTCATCTCAGCTGCCTGTCCGGCTTTTGCTTTCTCCCGCTCTCAAGCCTCTAGCTCAATGGAGAAGACCCTGGTAGCCAGGGAGCAGAGGTTCATGCAGAGATGCCTGCATTCCCATCACTTCCATGTTGGTTACCAAGGCTCCAAACTGGTTGTCAATGAGACGGGGAGCATGGAGAGTCCCTGCTGTCATTAGTCAGTGTCTTGACTCTAAAGGACCCAAAACTGCTGCTTTATTTAACCTTCTGCAAACAGGAGCAATCTTTTCCTTTCTTAAAATAATCTTTCCCCACTCCCTAAACTCACTCTTACCCATCTAGTGTGTGTATGTGTGTGTGTGTGTGTGTGTGTGTGTGTGTGTGTGTGTGTGTGTTCAGGCAGACTTTACTCTGACCATGTGACCATACCCTCTCTTGGGAAGACCCATCCATGCTTTGGGCTGCCCATTTGCGAGTTCCGCTTCCTTTTTGACCCCAGGCCTCCTTCTCTCTTGAGTTCCTTCTGCTCTCCTGCAGCCCATAACTCTTGGGCTGGGGGATTAACATCATGATTTATCTATGAAATTCCTTGAGTGAGGGATGAGGAGGGAGGAAGTCTGAGAGAGACCTTTGTCCCAGGATACTACGTGATTATTCCCCATGCTTTTAAAAAAAAAAATGATAAAACAAACTCCAGGAGCTTGGGATGGGGGAAGGTGACTGAATTCTTTGGATCCAGTAATGCCATTCTAGAAAGTTCAAGGATTTCCTCTCCTTCGTCTTTTCAACCCAGACAAATAGCAGAGCCTCTATTTGTTAGAAATCTCACTCTCATACGTATTCAGTATACACCAGAGACCTTCTGCCCTCAGGATGGCATCTGGTGGTCCTGTTGGTAACCGCTTGACCCAGCTTAGGGAGAACACTGAACAGATCACCAGAGCAATGTCTTCCCATTCCACCACCCAAAAGGCAGGAGTCTGAAAGCAGGAAAACGCTATGGACACAGAAAGCACAATCAGAATCTTTCTCCAGCCCGAGGTTTGCAATGACAACTTGAGATGATTATCCCAATGGTATTTCCACTAGCAAGCCATGCACAGCCCTCAGCAAGCGCATCCAATGGCTCCTTTTATAGTGGGCACCTTTTCTGAGGGTAGGTCCTGCTAGATGGACAACGCACACCCTCGCCTGAGTGTTAGACTCTGACCACATCTGTTGGCCAGCCAGCCTGTGCCCAGGGTTTGCTGGATGGTTAGTCCACGCATGAAGAGAAACTAAGTCACATTTTCTCATTTCTATCTTGCCCTCCGGTTTTGGTCTGTTGAGGGCTCCAGGGCATTGGAGAAAAGGGAGGTGGTGGCATCTCCACCTTGGCTATGACGAAAGTGCATAGTAGGTGATTACAGGAAGGCTCTGGTGCAGCATTAGAAATGATTCGTCTAGCCGCAATTGAGACACAGATTAGAGATGCCCAAAGAAAATTTGGGACTGGTTGCCGCTATTCTGAAGTGGGATGAGCAGGGGAAGCTGAAGTCACGAGAGGCTAAAGACAAACATTTGGCGAGCAGAGCAAACAGTGGTGTGGTGATGGAGATAAAAACTCCCCATCCCCTCCATCTTCCAGTGACAGCTCAGAGGACTCAGGGTGACAGCCAAGGCGTGGCTCGGAGTTCATTGGAGTTCTCAATCCAAGTTATTGAATCCCTCATGGTTTCATTCTGCACACTTACAGCGGGGGGGCCCCCCACCCTGCAATGCCCTTTATTGCACATGTTTCAGAAGGGCGCCAACAGCTATCGGCGATCAATACACATTAGCCCATCTGTTTTCACTTCGAGGTGCTATATGCAGCATATGGCCTGCCTGGCCCTCTGATTGATTGCTGGCCAGGCTGCCATCTTGACTCTGAGCTGGATTTCTCCTCCCTTATCTCTAGTGGTCGTTATACTCGTAGGCAACCCTGCTTTGCATGACTTGGTCAAATCAGAGAAGCGGCTAGCATGCTCCATCCGAAGGCATCACCAGAGCTGTGTCCTCAGGGTCCCCGACTCTTCATCATGAATTTTTGCACAGGCTTGCTTAATGCAAAACCATCTACTTATGCAAAGATGCTATTACTTCTTCTTTATTAATTTATATTGTGTACGTGTCACGGCACACTTGTGGAAGCCAGGGGACAGCTTGCAGGAATCGGTTCTTTCCTTTCACCATGTGGGTTCCGGGAATTGAACTTGGGCCGTCAGGCTTGGCTGCAGTCACCTGTACCTGTTGAGTCATCCCACTGGCTTTCAGGAGTCTATAGGACTGTTTATGTTCTCCCGGGGGCCAGATGCCAGTGCAAGTCCTGGAACTCACGCTATGAACCAGAGCACAGTGACACCAGGAAGAAGCTCATGCATGCAGCCTGTGGTTTTCCCAAATGCATGAAGTCTCACCCAATAGGCCGTGCCCAGAGGCCCATCAGTAACAGCATTTCCTTTATGTAGGACTGACGACCACGATGAGGGCTGTCCCTCACAGCCCCAGTTATTAGTTCTTGTCTAAGAAAGATGTAGGTTCACAGGGTCGGGATTTGGAATATCTTTATGGTTGAGTTTGTGGGTAGAAAAGTACAAATTAGGGAAGGCTGCCCAAAAACCACGAGATGAAACTTCTAATTATCCATGCCACCAGGAAGCATCTTAGATCAGATACCGCGAAGATGAACACACAAGGTGCCATTTATCTCTGGCTGGGGTTGGGTTTTCAGTCTGCTCTTTCCCATCAGATTTTCTGTAGTCAACATTGCTACTATCTGTCACGGTCATTAAGAGTGGTTTTCTAGAATATCACCCATGCTGCAAAGTTGCCAGGCTGTGGGGATTGGTAGCATTGGTGAGGTGCATAATATTCAAATCACATATTCAATGAGGCTCTATGTTCTTCAAGGGAAGCCTGGGGAGGACAGGAAGGCAAATAAGAACATAGATTCCATTCCATCCCCATCACATAGATTACAGAATTGAATCCCAAAGTGGGGTGAGAACTGCCAGGCTGGTGTTATTTTCATAGCTTGTATGGGGACCCTGATCTTCCAGTTCATTGGATAAAGCACATGTCTACAGTTTCAAAATGCAACAAACATAGTGAAAGTGGCCGGGCAGCGGTGGTGCACGCCTTTAATTCCAGCACCCAGGAGGCAGAGCCAGACAGATCTCTGTGAGTTCGAGGCCAGCCTGGTCTACAGAGTGAGATCCAGGACAGGCACCAAAACTACATGGAGAAACCCTGTCTTGAAAAACCAAAACCAACCAACCAACCAAACAAACAAACAAACACATTGTGAAAGTGAAGACCAATTTCAACAGCTGAGCAACAGGATGCAGGATGCACAGAGCAACTTGGATTTCTGTTTCTGCTACATTGCAAGGTCAAACCCAGGACCTAAAATAAATAAGTATTCCACTCTGAGCTAGAGCCCCAGCTGGAACCTATAGGTTTAAAAAGTTCAAGAATTGCACCAAAGAGATTTTTTTTTTAAATAAAAATTTTTATTTTTAATTATATGTATATGTATATTTCTATGTGGGTATGTTCACATGTGCAATCTGTATGTCCATATGCTATGTTTGTGGATAGGTATGCGTGGCATGACTGTGATGTGTGTTTATGTGTGATGTGTATGTGTGAATATGTGATGGTGTGTGTGTGTGTGTGTGTGTGTTGTGTATGTGTGTGTTGTGTATGTGTGTGTTGTGTATGTGTCTACGTGGTGCATGTATGTATAATGTCTGCGTGAACATGGTATCTGGGTGTGAGGATGACAGGCTATACTTGTGTTTATGTATGTGTGTTCACTACATTGTGTGTGTGTTTGTGCCACTGTGTGTGATGTGGGGGTCCCCGGCGTGGCGGAGGGGTATCTGACGGGAAGAAAAAGACAGAAAGGCATCTTTAGAGCCATTGTGGTTTAGAGAGGGGTGTGGGTTAGAGAGGGGAACTAAGATCTGACTTCCACGAAGCAGACCCTTTGGCATCATTGCTTTCATTAAATCTTTAAATAATCACAACGCTTGACTGAACATCTCCATGTTGCACACGTGGGCTGTGCGACGTGAAGCCTCCTACCTCATGTGACACAACCAGGGATCAGCAGAGTTGACATCAGGCTGCTTGTGTCAACCCAAGAGGTCAGTCTTTCCCGCCAACATCATAGAAACAACTAAGAAAGAAAGTCAAGATGGTGGCACCTGGCATTGAGGATGTGGAGGACCAGGTCCTCTAGGCTGGAGCTAAAGTCTACAGAGTAGCCCTGCCCCCCCAGGGTGGCTCATTTGGTTCTCATCTTCTCTGCAGACCAGTGGAAGACCCCAGCAGAGACGAAGCTCAAAGGCACAACATCCGTGTTTTCCAGCCAAGGACTTTGCAAAAACCCTTAATTTCTTGTGTCCCAGTTTGGCTGCAGCTCGGATGCAGAAGGATGAATGTGGTGCTTGGCTCCTTCCTAGTGGGATGGTGCCGCTTGTTACTGGAGGACAGGGGTGTGCTGCTCGTCACTCTGAAGGTGGCTCTGCTGGAGGCGCTGACCTTGTTTGTTCATTTCCCATATATCCCCCCCCCCCCCCCCGCCCCCCCCCCCCCCCCCCCCGCCACGGGGCAGTTGCTTTCTTTGTGGCTTGGTTTTGTAATTGTGAAGCCACAGGGATGAACTATACAATCTCTGAGTTTGTTTCGACATCTACAAGTTCAAGTCTGTGCCCTATGTCGTGAAGCATCTCTTGAGACAAAGGGAACTTCTAAAGAGACTCTGACGTGTAACAACAGCACACTGGGTGAACTTCCAATACGACCTATGACCTCTACCACCTATGACCTTAAGGAGTTTGGCAGAGAGAGTTTCAGAAGTTTCCCTCCACAGTGCCATCCTGTCTCAGAAGACTGAGATGATCTGGTATGCAAAACTGTTTCAGAGGCTAGTTTGGAAGAAAGATGGAGAGAGAGAGAGAGGAAGGAAAGGAGTGGGGAGAGGAAGAGGGAAGAGTGAGGGGGAGAAGGAGAGAGAGAGAGAGAGAGAGAGAG
>CABHPP010000425.1:72602-87220 GCA_902168425.1 Peromyscus attwateri | reverse complement strand
CTTCTTCTTCTTCTTCTTCTTCTTCTTCTTCTTCTTCTTCTTCTTCTTCTTCTTCTTCTTCTTCTTCTTTTTGAGACAGGGTCTCACTATGTAACTCAGGCTGTCCTGGAATTTTCTATGTAGACCAGGCTGGCTTCAAACTCACAGAGATCTGCCTATCTCTGCCAGGATTAAAGGTATTTGCCAACATACTGACTCAACATTAGTACTTTTTAAGGGCCTCATTAGGAATTACAATAACTCAAGTTTCTATGTTGTGTTCTGTGAGTGAGCTCTGATATTTAGTTAATGCTGTTACATATCACTTAATTATATAATTCTGTGCAATTTCTGGAAGGTGTAGTTTTTCTAATAAAGTGAATACAGCACATGTTGTACTCATGCTAGCAATGGTTTTCATGGTCAAGTTGGCGGCCCCGAGCAATAAAATGTTAGAACACTGAGTAAGTTGTTTTTCATCAACAAAAATAAAGAAAGAAAGAAAAAGGAAGGAATGAAAGAACTTAAAAGGCAAAATAAGTTTTTATTTAATTGTTTTTCATTTTACATAGTTGTTAAAGCAGCTGTTTTATTTGGTGAAGCTGAGGCTAAAAATCACTATAAACATGTTTGGTTCCTACATTCCCATCATTTGTCATTTACACAGTGTCTGAATGACTCTCCTGACTTCTGATTTAGAAAAGCTCCAACATCATAAATGATTATTACTTTAAGTCGTTAAGCTATGTGAGCTTGTTAAAAAGCAATAGATGGCTAATATGATGTTGGAATGTGTGTTTTATAGAATTTGCCTAGAAAAGTAGCAAGGACAGAGAGATCACTTAAGATTCATCTTAACACCTAGTATAGTAGACATGGAAGCTTTAAACGTGCAGAAAATTACAGAATGTTACAGCAGCATTAGGGATAGCAATCACCATTAAACCAGAGATACAGATTATCTTTCTTTCTTTTTTTTTTTTTTTTTTGGTTTTTCGAGACAGGGTTTCTCTGTGCAGCTTTGCGCCTTTCCTGGAGCTCACTTGGTAGCCCAGGCTGGCCTCGAACTCACAGAGATCCACCTGGCTCTGCCTCCCGAGTGCTGGGATTAAAGGCGTGCGCCACCAACGCCCGGCCTTATCTTTCTTTCTTGATATCAGTTATGAACAGTCTGGCATGGTTAGTAACAAGGAGATGGATGTCTTAAGAAAGTAAAGTTCTTAGCCGGGCGGTGGTGGCGCACGCCTTTAATCCCAGCACGCGGGAGGCAGAGCCAGGCGGATCTCTGTGAGTTCGAGGCCAGCCTGGTCTCCAAAGCGAGTTCCAGGAAAGGCGCAAAGCTACACAGAGAAACCCTGTCTCGAAAAACCAAAAAAAAAAAAAAAGTAAAGTTCTTATTCATTTTTATTCTGGGGATCTCTATTTGTGCAGAGTTTACACCAGAATAATGTATATTAAATAAAAATACTAAAAGTTGGTGCAGATTAAAATATGTAAGAAGGATTTCAAATTGATGAAGTGGGAATATTGCATACTGAAATTTATAATCAGTAAAACTAGAAGAGGCAAAAAGTACATTTAGAACAGAGAGGCAATAGTGTTCCTTGTTTAGACTTACATTTATGTAGAAAGCACCTGTAGTATAGTATTTGTAAATAAAAAGCTTAATTTAATGATCTTTATTTATGCAGTTATAATATTTAGTACATTCTCTGGTGAAGACAGAAAGTGTACATATATAAAAATAGATTTGTTTTCTAAGTTAGAAGATATACTTGTGTTAGCAGGGATGAGTAAAACCAATGTACTCTGACAAATATTTGTTATGAATTTTCATAGTTTTATAATGATACAGGGTATATTTAGTGTAACTCACCCCTTAGGCTTCCACTAAATGATGCTGTAAGAAGACAAGACAAGGATCTCTTTCTGTGATGAAATTTTATGTCAGTTTGCCACAGCACAGTGGTCATCAATGCTGTAAAATGCTCAAAAAACTAAGATTAAAATTATGTGTAAATTATTGCATAAGCCATCCAAGTCCATGATATTCGAACAAACCTAAGGTGCGTCCAAGTTAAGGAAGATGACATGACGAGTCAGTCCCCCAAGTCTTTCTTTGCATGCATTCTGAGGATTGTAAAATATTATTATAAGTTATACATCCCTAATACAGAAATCTGAAATGTTTCCTTGGCTGAGGGATGTCAATAGGAAACTTCCGCACAAAAGTTCCAAAATCCCTAGACTCCAAAATGAGAACCGCATCTCTCCTCAAGCACTCTGTACAAGGGATGTTCAGCTTGTATCACCCAACTCCATAGTTAATGGTGATTTCCTCAGCTTGGAGAGTGGGAGTAAAGGCAGTGTTTGTGCATATCCTTTAGTTTGCAGCATCTGCAGCCATAGTGAGACTTTCAGCAAGTCATTAAAATAAATGCATTCCAAAAAAGAAAAGATTCATGAGTGAAAGCCATTTTCCCCCTTTGTTGTCTACATTGACTTTCAAACAGGAAAATAGTCAACAGTGATTTAACCCCCTTTGATAAACTGACAATAACAAAAGGAGGATAGCTATCTGATCCAGCCAGCAATGTCTACACAAAGGCCAAGTGTCCCATCCATGGCAGACAGGGAACCCCGAAGTTTTCGTCTTGCCTTTCTTTTTCTACATTTCCCCATGGTAAAGTGGGAGAAGCAGATGATATGTTTCTACTGCCACCAAATTTAGTTCAGATTAAAGGTGTTTGAGTAATGTGTCTTTTCTTTTCAGCAGACCCCAGTTAAAGCTTGATTTACGAGTACAGCATGAGTCAACATCTCCTCTGATCTCAGTGGTTTCACTGGTTCCCATACTCCTGAGTATGAGCTCTCTGCGGGTCTAATAATGCCCATGGTCAGAAACATTTAATTTCTACTTTTCATAGAAGTCTTGACCTTTTTTATTTTCAGACAAACCCTTTACTTCATTTCTTTAAAGACTGATTAACTTGCTTAGTCTAGTTCATAAATCTTTTTTCTCCTACTTTTATATGCATATTTATTTTGAAATTAAAATATAATTACATCATCTCTCCCTTTCTATTTCCTCCCTCCAACCCCTTCCATGTTCACCCCTCTCAAACTCATGACCTTTTTTTAATTGTGTAAATGCATAAATGTATGAATACAATGTCCTGAGTCTTTTTAGTGTTGCTTGTGGGTATCAGATTTCAGAGCTGACTCTTTAGTATTGCATAACCAGCTGGAGGATAACCAATTGGTGTGCTCTTCCCTGGGGAAGCCCATTTCTCCCACTCTGAGCAGTCAATAGTTGCCTGTAATGCTCTGTCTAGGGAAACAGTCCTGTGAACTATCCCCCCTCCATGTTAGCATGTCTAGTGATGTCATTGTTCAGGTTTTGTTTGGGTAGCCATATTCTTGAGGTATCTTGAGTGCTGCATCTCTGTTTTTTCTAGGAGAAAGGATCTCTCAGCAGACTTCCTGGTCCTCTGACCCTAGAATCTTTCTGCACCCTCTGCCTCTATGTTCCTTGAGTCTTAGGAAGTTGTGTTGGGAATGTATCCATTGAGTTGGGGCACTCCACGATTTCACAAGTAACTTTTGCCCCTAAATTCTTCAATAGATTTAGAAGTAATGCTGAGAAACTCTCTCTCTCTCTCTCTCTCTCTCTCTCTCTCTCTCTCTCTCTCTCACACACACACACACACACACATCATATAGTCTATAATTCTGATAATGAGAATCTTGTATACCAGGTGTGATAGTGATGTGATCTAGGGGTTTTGATTTTTTTTCCCTGCCTGTTAAAGATTTAAAAGACAGGAAAAATCTTGAGCACAACTGGTAGCAGCAAAGACATCTCAAATATTTTGTATAGCAGCAATAGAGCAGCAGCTGAAGAAAGATGTTCATTTGGGGAGGGGAAGAAACACAGCACATGCAAAACACATGCAACAGATACACAGAGAAAAAGACCCTCTGCAAAGCTGCAGTGAGGGTAGCGTGGGGGTGGACCCTCAGGAAGCAGAAAAGAATTCAGTCTCTTCTCAAGGACTGGGGTTTTGTAAGTCTCTGAAGAATTTTCCTCCCCTAGTTTAGGGTTGATAAATTTGAAGAAGGAAAGGGTGGATAATTGACCGACAACTGTTGTGTACCCTGTCTCGATCCAACCTTGAATGTGCTGAGCCAGTCCATCAGCAGAGGGCTTGCTGTGGGAGACAAAAGCATGTGTTTTGAGCTGTCATGCTTTCAGCTCAAGTCAAGAGGATGCCCGCCATCTTGGGAAGTTGCCAACTTTATTACATAGCTGTGGTCCTTCTCCCTTTGTCTGTCTTCCAGGGAGTCTGTCTAACTCTTAGACTCTCAGGAGCATGTGCCTGTCACCCTGCACTCCAGAGGTTGCAGCAGGAGGGTCAGAAATTCAAGGTCATCTTTGGCTTCATAGTGTTTGAGCCAAACCTGAATTATACATGAAACTCTGCTTTGGAAAACAAAACCATCTAAATATCTATGTCTATGCCTGTGTGTGTGTGTAATTTCTATTTCTTGTGTTGGGATGGCTCCAGTAAGTTTGCAAAGAAGAGGCCAAGACAATAGGATTTATAGTATTCTCTCCTATAGATATCACTTCCCAATTTTCTAAATTCAATTTTTTCCTCATCTTTATTTCAATATAATTGACAAATAATCTACATTTTCACTTTTATAATGTGATGATTTGAAAGATGAACACATAAAATGATTACCACAATCAAATTAACACATTCATTACCATGATTAGTTAATATATTTCAAGTAGATATAAAATAATATTAACTGTAATCACATATGATATACTGTCACCACAAAAAACACTGTTCTAGTTGTAATTAACAGTTTATATACATATACCCTTGTTTTCCCTGCCCAGAGCCCCTGGAACCATCTAAATTCTGCTCTCTGATTGACTGTATTTCAAGAAATGTTAATATTTTAGCATTACAAGTTATATTTAGCAAACAAAGAAACAATGAAAGACAAAGTATAAACTCCACTTGATCATCAGTTTCTGTCTGTTGACAGTTGCTAGTGTTTGATGCCACTTGGTATATTCTCTATGTGGATAGAAGCCATATGTGTTTTGTTGCTGTGGGATGGTCTGTATGTCAAATGCTCTGATTGGTCAATAAATAAAACACTGGTTGGCCAGTGGCCAGGCAGGAAGTATAGGCAGGACTAACAGAGAGGAGAATTGAGAGAATAGGAACCTGAGTGAGGGAGACACTGCCAGCCTCTGCCATGACAAGCAGCATGTGAAGATGCTGGTAAGCCACGAGCCATGTAGCAAGGTATAGATTTATAGAAATGGATTAATTTAAGATGTAAGAACTAGATAGCTAGAAGCCTGAGCCATTAGGCCAAACAGTTTAAACAATATAAGTCTCTATGTGTTTACTCGGTTGGGTCAAAGTGACTGTGGGACTGGCGGGTGAGAGAGATTTGTCCTGACTGTGGACCAGGCAGGACTGGAGAAAACTCTATCAACATTTTGTCTCCCAAGTGCTCAGCAGTATGCTTCATGCATGCATAGGACTGTACATGGGTAAGTATCCACATAGCTGAGTGCTTTTAAAAAGATGAGATACTAGTATTTATAGTGAAATATGTCTTTTTAATTTTATAAATGGTTTTCCATATAACATATTCATTGATATAATTTTAATGGCAAGGTATGAAGTAACATGATTTGACAAATGCTTATTTTAAGACTATCTCCATTTTAAAATTTCCTACTACAAATACAGTATTTCAAGAAAGACATCAGTTTTATCATGTATATACAGTTGTTTTCTAATGATAAAACTTTAGAAGTCGGGTTAATGAATAAAAATATGTTGGCTCACAAACATAATTTAAATACTTTGTTGAAGAATAAATTGAGACAGTAGCACCTATCTATGGATAGGGTATAATTCATTTCATTCTTTTCCTCTGAGGTCATGCCTGAAATGAGAAAAAGGGTAAGCTGACAAGTTCTAGGTTTTTGGTAATTTTCTTCTGTCTGCTTATCTTGAAAATGGTTTCTTGGTGTCTTAGTTAGGGTTACTACTGCTGCAATGACCAAAGTAACCTGGGGGGGGGGGAAGGGTTTATTTGGCTTACATGTTCTGAATCACAGTCCATTGAGGAGGGCCAGGTAGGAACTCAAGACCTGCAGAAACTGGAAGGCAGAAGCCACTGAGAAGTGCTGCTGACTGGCTTACTCCTCACTGCTTGCTCAGCTTGCTTTCTTATAGCATCCAGAACTACCAGCCCAGGGATGGCACCATCCATAATGGGCTGGATCTGCCTACATCACTAATCAAGAAAATACCATATAGAGGTATCTTATATCAATCTTAGAGGGGCAATTTCTCAATTGAGATTCCTTCCCCTCAGATGACTGTAGATAATGTCAAGTTGTTGTAAAACTGGCCAGAAGACAACACAATCATAAGGACCTAGACTAGGGCAGAGAGGAAGTATGTGTGGAGAGACAACAATTAATCCTGGTACTTGAAGATAAAGCAGGTCTTATGGTTTTTGTAAGGGCCTAACACAAGGCAAACATGGTTCTACAGGTGTTAAGTTTAGGCACACATTGAAAGAGATAAGAATTTTAGTGGGATAGTCTAGATTTTAGGTCCTCTGTCTTTTACCTCAGGCATTCTCAGCATGATCATTGGAATTATAGAGGAGCCTAGTAAATTGTGTCTTCTTACTTTTAGAGGCATAGTTTCAAGCACACTCTTCAGTGATGGCATCTTCCACTATCTTCAGCCTTGTCCTTACCCAGTTTTTTCCTAATAAGAAGTTGTCATGGTCTAGCTTTGGCTATGTGTTGTTCAGAAATTTAGCAAATAGTATTTTCAGGTATCAAGGTTGTTTGCATTTGTGCTTGAGAAAAATTCCCCTGTGATATAATATGTTATACTTTGTTGTGACTGAGAAAGTTATTAGATAAATCAGTACAGATTTCCTTTCATTTTATTTTCCACCTACAGAGCTTCCTACACTTTCATAAACTGCTTTTGTGGGTCCTTAGAAGAATGAATTTACTTGTCACAGAATTATGCAGACTCTTAAGTAAAACTCAATCCGTATTTCACCACTGTGTTTATTCTAAGAGCAGGACTGAAGAGGCCCACATATGGTTGAAATTATAGAGAGGACTGAGGTGGGCAGAATCTGAGCCAGGGAAATCATCCACCTTTGAGATAATCCATGAAAACTGTTTGCCCATTTTAGCTATATTACTTTCCATTCTCTACCCCCTACCTTCACCCTTCCATTAAATAAAGACCGAGTATAAATTTAGCATTGACAACAAAAATAAAAAGAAGGGACTTTGGTTTCAAATACATGAAAAGGGATGTGTATACCATTTTAGTCCACTTTTGCTGTTATAAAAATTCTATAAACTGTAGTGAATATAAGCAGATGTACACTTCTCACCAGGTCCCTGATGATCAAGGGGCTGACATGTCTACCATCTGCTGACATCTCTTTTCAGACTGTTGGTGCCTTCTTACAGTGTCTTTGTATGGTGAAATGAGCTATTTATCTAGCTGGACTCTGTTTTATAAAAGCAGTAATCCCATTCATGAAGTGGCTACCTTGTGATTGAATCATCCCTCCCAAAGGCTCTACTGCCTAATCCCATTAAGTTATGGAATTTCAAATGTGAATTGGGGGAATGTAAGTGCTCCATTTCACACATTAAACTATTACTTATTTTACTAATATGTAATAAAAGTCTCCTAGGAACTCATATTTGCTGATTAACTTGCTTAATAGGTTTAATTTCCTCAAGGAAAAGGTGAGACCATTTTAGCATACTTTTCCCTCTTAAATCTTTTCCTGGGGAACTTTGTTGTTTCTAAAGTAGAAATTGTATTTATGTAATAATTTTCATGTATTGTACATGAAAGATTCCTATTAATATGATAACACAGTATGTAATGTTCTCTTTACAGGTCGGGAATTGCATTTTTGATGAAAAAAAGCCATAGGCTGAAATTTTAACAATCTCATTGCCATGAAAATAACTAGCAGATTTAGAAAATTCTATATTTAGCATTCACAAAATATAAAAAAATGAGGTACTAAAATATAGGAATCGATAAAAGTTTAGTTCCGTTTTTAAGAAAAGGGTCAGGAGAACAGAGTTCTTTACTCAGTGTTAGCTTCTTTTCTGTCAAAAGCAAGTTACAGAAGGAAGAGTTTAGTTTAGCTTACAGCTCCTGAGGGCTGACTGTCCATAATGTAAAGAAGTCATGGCAGCAGGGACAGGAAGCTGGTTGATCACATCTTAACCACACACAGGAAGAGGAGAGAACAAATAAGAAGTAAAGCCAGGCTTTCAACCCATAAAGTCCACCCCCTCTGACATACTTCCTCTAGCAATGCTGAACATCCTAAACATGCTTTAAGCTCCCCCAAAGAGTACCACTAACTGGAGGCCAAGTAAATGTTCAAATATTAGGGACAATTCTTATTCAAAAAGACAAAATATCTAAGAAACAGAAATTGATTTGGGCATAGTATAGGACCAATTACTTAAAATATTTTCTTTTAGAAAGGAAAAGTTGGTCACTTGAATTCAGACAGATTTATTATGATCAAAGGCATGCACTAAAGTTTCACTTCCATTGTTTTGAATAATGCTTTCAGCTGTAAATTATTGAATATCAAAGATGTGTATCTGGAATTTATCAAGTTATCCAGGATGTCCTTATCAATGAGGAGGAGGGCTATGAGCCAATGATAATCTTTTTATGTAAATCTTTGATTATTTCAATGATTAAAATAATGCAATTAATTAACACTAATTTCATCAGAACTTTAGTCTGGACCAATACATGAAGAGAATCAATGGAGTATTAATGAAATTTGAGAACATTTGAAGTCCAGGGGATTTGTTCATATCTTAAATAATGAAACCTATCTTAACAGAAATAAATGGGAGAAGGAAAGTCTTAATAAGAACACCACTTAGGTAGTTTTAAACAAGACTGAGTATGGAGCCAGCAAGATGGCCCAGTGGTTAAAGGGACTGGTTGCTAAACCAGTTGATTGGTTTTTCTATCCCTAGATACGACATGATAGAAAGAGAACTGACTCTACAAGTTGCTTCCTAGCCTCCATATACACTGCAGCATAAATAACACATACACACACACACACACACACACACGCACACGCACACGCACACGCACACGCACACGCACTAAAGCATAGGTATAATGGTTAAGAGACAAGTTGCCACACAACTGTCTCACTTATGCAGAGGGTCTAGTCCAGTCCCATGCAGGCTCCACAGCGGTTGGTCTAAAGTTCATGAGTTCCCACTAGCTTGGTTTGGTTGTTTCTGTAGATTTCCCCGTCATGATCTCGATGCCCCTTGCTCATAGAATCCCTCTTCCCCCTCTTCAACTGGGCTCCTGGAGCTCAGCCTGGTGCTTGGCTGTGAATTTCTGCATCTGTAAGTGAGACAGTTGTATAGCTTGGTCTGTTTAAGGGGCCCTTGGCAGTGGGATCAAGATCTGTCCCTGGTGTATGAGCTGGCTTTTTGAAGCCACCTACCTGTGGTGGAACACCTTGCACAGTCTTGATGCAGCAGGGCAGGGCTTGGGCTTCAATTGAATGTACCAGGCTTTGCTGACCCCCCATGGGAGGCCTTACCATTTCTGAGGAGGGGATGGGGGGTAGGTTCGGGGGTGAGTGGGAGGAAAGATAAGAGAGAGATCTGTGGTTGGTATGTAAAATGAATAAGAAATTTCTTAGTAGTAAAGAAAAAAACAGACAAGGTGCAGCGAGTTGTTCTCTCCTACACCACATGGGTCTCAGGGATAGAACTCAAGGTCTCAGACTTCTTGGCAAGTTCCTTTGCTGCTGAGCCATTTCACTTATCCATTTCACTGTATTTAGCTTTGCTTATTGGAAGAAATCAGTTGGCTTCCAGGAATATAATGAAGTATAACCTTCTTGAGAGCAAAAACGATTCATTGTTATATCTCAGATGCTTGGTTTATAGCTCGCTCCCCCAAAATGTTGAGTTGTTTCATGACAAGATATTAGAATTTGCTTCTAAAAGACAAAGTAGACCTCTGCAGTCGAGGGTGTTTCATGTGGAGAAAGCAAGATGAATAAAGGAGTGCTGCACCATGTCACTGAGGATGTGAGGTGTGGCCCCTGGGACTAAGTAAAGCATCCAACTAATGGGACATGAGGAGTCAGGAAAATGGCACAGCTGCCGTGCCAAGCAAGGAAATATGTGCCTTGAAGATGGTGGCAACTGAATTTTCTTATGGGTATCTCAAAGCAGCTCTACTTTAAAGAAACCGTAATCCTCTAGGAACATTTTCTAGGAACTCTTGAAGCAGGCAGAGAGATTTTCTCTAACCTGTGCTGTGGCACACAGAGAAAGCCAGCCTCTTGTGATTTGCCTTGTGGGTTCAACCATGCCAGGTGTTGAGATCACACATTCTTTGGTCCAAATGTTAGCATTCCAGCTGTTTGTGCATACACTTTTATGTCTTTCAGATGTCTGAAGGTCTGGAGTAGCATGTTTAGCCTAAAAGTACTATTATTCTTGTCTTCTTTTTGATAACTTCACTTTTCAGTAGATCAGAATGCTCAGAACACATGTAGAAGCTGGGCATATGGGACTAAAGACAGAGTCTCTGCTCTAAATCAGCTTCCACACTCTCTTAGTCTAAGTGGATTCTTCCAAAACTGTGCCTCCACAAGTGGCCGCTTAAGGCAGTTGGTTAATTTTAATTGGATGTCAGCATTTTCTGCTGGGTTGATTTAGGAAGCTGTCTAATTTAATTCTTTATGTATCCTTGTCCCCAATCATGGTTGTGATAATTTTCACTGGTGCTTCATGTTTAACAAAGGCTTTCAGATAGATGTGTGTGTGTGTGTGTGTGTGTGTGTGTGTGTGTGAGAGAGAGAGAGAGAGAGAGAGAGAGAGAGAGAGAGAGAGAGGAGAGAGAGAGAGAGAGAGAGACAGAGAGACAGAGAGACAGAGAGACAGAGAGACAGAGAGAAAGAAACAGGGAGACAGAGATATACAGAGAAAGACAGACAGACAGACAGAGATCCTAGCAATCTTCAGGTGTGATGCTTAGGCATGTGGAGTTTCTTAGTGAAGTTTCTTTCAGTTGCACATTTCATAAACTCATGGGCTTTGGTGCTCAGAGCCAAGTAATCATTCTCTCCTCTGTTGCTGTAGTGATTTGTACCTTCCTGAAAGTCTTTTGATGACTCCCATTTTATTAATGATAACACTCCCTTCTTAGACTAACAAGACCCTATGGGACCTAGATTCTGCTTCTGTGTTCTCCATCTTTTCTTCTGCCCTCATGGAGTTGGTACTTTCAGTCCCTGGAACTTTCAGTATTGTGCCTGGAAATTCTGGGAGTTGTTTTCCTACTTTCTTTCTCTAGTTATTCCCAACCTAAATGGATTTCAGCTCAGTGAGCATCTCCCCCAAGATTCCTAACCTGAACTTTTTCCTATGGATTTCAGCTCAGTGAGCAGCTCCCTCAAGATTCCTAACCTGAACTTTTTCCTATATTAAAAAACTTATTTTAAGCCCACATATTACTGACATGTTTATACTGATTCATTATAGTTTCACCCTGTTCTTACCATGATTTGGTTAACATCTTTCCTTTTCATCAAAAAGTAGAAACTATGTCATTGTATTTTAGGACTAATTTCCCTGGAATAAAGTCATGTCAGGAAGTGAAGAGGTGTTCAGCTATTACTTGATAAGTGATTGAATACATTCCACTGTATCTAAACATTTTTAGAATCCGGTTTCCTGCAAAAGCACCATAGGTCAGTTGTTTTTCTCATTTTGAAACTCTGCACTGCCCATCCTTAGCACCAGACTCCACTATTCTAGAAATGTAAGGGCTGTTCATTACACACAGCAGCCCCGGAGCTGTTAGGAAGTCATGAGACAAAGTGGAAGTAGTAAAGCTTTGAATTCAAATAACTTTGTTATCAAATCTTTGCTCTGCAACTCTGGTTACCAGCCTTATGTCCCCTGAAATAAATCTTTAACTTTTAAGACTTAGTTTCTATTGAGCAAATAAATTCAATGGTGCTAAGTACCCCATTTCAGAGATTATATGCTGCCTATCAAAACTTTAAATCTCCTGAATTTAACCAAGGAATATGGCTTGCAAGTATTATATTGTCAGAAATATGAAGATATTCTTTATAGCATTGTTAATGATAGTCAAAATCTAGTAACTGAATGTTCAGAAAGCTGGTTAAATGATACATCTCTTCAAGGGAATATAACCACTAAGCACAAATGAATTTGATTTGGAAAATTGATACAAGGAAATGTATTGGTTCTGGAAAATACAAATGATTTGGATGTGGAGAAATATCAAATATATATATGAAAAACAGAATAAATTTTAGAAGGATGATGTGAAGAAAAAATATATCAAGACCTTGATACTGAGAGCATCAGTCATGGTGGGTTGTCTCTGAGCAGACAGATGAGTGATGTGCATGTCTGAGTGGGGCTGGCATTTGTTTTTAAAATTATACTTTTTTGTTACTATTTATGTTTTTACAAAAAGCACACCACATTTGTAGAGTTAAAACATAGACTGTATTACCCTTATCGTCAATAATTAAATCAGATCATTTATGAAAAAAAATATCCCTTAAGTATAAGAGAGCTATAAATTGCTTTAAAGGAGAGAGACAGTCTGCCAAGGTGTTTGAGCAGAGTTCCAATCAGATCTCAGATGCCTGTGACTGTTTGCCAGGTGAGAATTTCCTTCTAAGTCCTGGTCATCTGTGATACGTCAGCACCAGACCTCCTTCCTGGAGTTATGAAGGAAGACACAATGCCTTGGTCACTCTGAGAGGCAAAAAGTGTCTCTGGTAGGTCTAACATTGCAGATGACAGCAACCATATTTTATGTTAATAGTTAAATGAATTTTCAGAGGGAAATTAAACCCAAGTTGCTTTCTTATTAAAGTTACATAATTTTACAATAAAATTAAACATGAAGGAAAATAACGTGATGGGTGGACCCGGTCAATAATAGGCTCTTCAGAGCAACCTTTCCCTATAAAATGCATGAGTCTTCCTCTCCCATTTGATCCTAGGTTTCATTTATTTAGAAGATGTTAAGTATTGCCTTTATTTTCTTAACATTTATTTAGTGTGTGTGTGCGTGTGTGTGTGTGTGTGTGTGTGTGTGTGTGTGTGTGTGTGTATGAATGTGCTATGACACATGTATGAAGGTTAGAGGAGTCAGTTCTCTCCTTCCACTACCTGGGACTCTGGTTATCAAGTACTGTTGATCAGGCCTTGTGGCAAGCACCCTTAACCACTGAGCCATCTTGCTGGCCCCAAATCTGCCTTTCATCATAACTAACCATTTGTTCCCTGAGCCCTTGTCATCATGAACTTCCCTTGCACATGAGCTGAACAAATACTCTGTTTCAAATTGGACTTTCTGTTGAGCTCAATCCATTTTGAAGCTATTTGGTGATGACATGTGTGTGTGTGTGTGTGTGTGTGTGTGTGTGTGTGTGTGTGTGTATGTGTGTGTACACACACATACACATACACACACATATATATATATTTCTTTTTCTAATATGATTCTAGATTTGAAGTTTTCTCAGGAACTGACCTGGTAGCTAATAGTCACTTTAAAGCTAAATTTTCCATCACAATCTAAATATAGTATTTCTTGTCACATAATGGCATTTATTAGAGAAACTGGCAAAGGCCTAGATTTATTTAAAGAACATTTTATCTTAGTCAACATTGTGAAGTTTTATGTCTTTTGGTGGAGGTCATTGAGTGCCAGCCATGTTTTTACTGCTTCTGTTCTCGATACAGTAAACACTCATACCTTTATAGTTGGGCATGATTCTACAAGCTGACACACTGCCAAGTGGTTTTTGATTCAGGGCTTTTCACTTGGCGAGTGAAAGGTGATAAAGAGAAGTTCACAGTGGAGGTATGGATACAGAGGAACAATTTCTAGAGGCATGTCCCTGCTGTAAACTCCTGTAGAGTAAGCATCCAGGATGCTAAAAGGAGAACAGTGTCGTTTATGAGACAAAAGCACTTGCGCAGAACCTCTGGGCAGCTTTTCTAGCAAAACCTAGCATACAGCCTTTTAGTAAGACACATTATTAATACAGATAGGAATAACACAGTTATTGTTATGCGGTTGTAGTACAAATGTAACACAGTTGTGCTGTATTGTACTTTAATAAGGAAATGGAAATGCCTTCTCAAGGAGCAGCAGGTGTCTGATATACAGATAATTTATGACAAAACAGGATGAGTGGAATATACTTGAAAATTTTGCATGTGTATATGTGTGTGTGTGTGTGTGTGTTTGTGTGTGTGTGTGTGTGTGTGTGAGAGAGAGAGAGAGAGAGAGAGAGAGAGAGAGAGAGAGAGAGAGAGAGGAGATTTAAACTTTTCTGAATCTGCAATATCACAGCAAGTGTTTCTTCACACCTAGGTGATTCTTAATCCATAGCAATTTTCATTTGAAAACCTACAAAGTCAGCAGTGATAGCATTTGTTGTCTCACTGTCCTGTGAAACAA
>CABHPP010000425.1:26081-72502 GCA_902168425.1 Peromyscus attwateri | reverse complement strand
AAAGTCAGCAGTGATAGCATTTGTTGTCTCACTGTCCTGTGAAACAAAAGACCTGTGAAAACACCATGGCATGTTTAAAAAAAAAAAACTTCCACCAAAGCATAATAGTTTCTGAAACACCGGATGCCATCCCAAAGGAATCTGGATCTCTTATTGTACCTTATACTAAATGTGTTTCTATGTCTGCTTGGCCCCATAGCAATTTCTAGAAAATTCACTTTTCCCCTGGTTCCTAAAAGTGGCAACCTCAGAAAAGGCAAGGCAGCTTAAGGGATGAAAACTCTTCTCACTAATCCTGATAGCCTGAGTTTGATTCCTGGGTCCCACATGGTGGACAGAGTGTACCAACTCTCGTACTTTTTCTTTTTTCTTTTCATTTTTTTAGCATGAAAACCCCATTCATCACATGACCCATCCCCATTCATTGTCTTGATTCATTTGATTGGAGATGAAGCACCAATCAGAAAGAAGAACTTCACTAATCCATTCACTAAAGGACAGTCAATCCACTATTTCTCTTGGGCAGTTGAAGAAAGTAGCTCTAAGACCTGAGCAGTTTATTTTACTGAAGAACTCCAAACTGTGCCATGACATAGAGGAGGGACCGTGTAGATGACTAAGCTGAGCTTATGCAAAGCACAAATGTATAGGCCTGGAAGGAGAAGGTAGAGAATGTAGAGGCAGAATTGAGAAAAAAAAACTCTCAGGAGTGACCTCAGATCTGACATTGCCCTTCAAGGTTTCTTTTTTTTTTTTTAAACCATGTATCCACATAATAAATAGTGGTACCTAGAATGAGTTTCTTCTTCCAGGAGGCCAGAGGAGTCTTAATGGGGGAATCCTACTTTTCAGCATTACCCTGCATGCCTAACTGTGATTGGAATCTATTTCTATTTTCAAGTCTTCATTGTAAAATTATTCTTTCCCAGAAAAGTCCCTCATAATCAAAAGACTAGGAGGGGCTTTAGTATTAGAGTATAACAAAACTAGTTGATATTTCAGTATGGGAAATTTACTCCAGATGGAATGTTATTAAGATATAATTCTCAAGTAAACATGGACATGTTCACCAAATTCTTGAATATCAGAACCATATGGCATTCTTTAAAACTTAAAGAATTATTTTCATTCACATAAACAGTTCATTTTACCAACTAGAAGTGATAAATGGAATCCCTTCACTCAATATTTTATGCTTTAGGATTCAAATAAGGTCTAATGAGAGAAAGTCATTACAGATGATTGCTATAAATCGGGGTAGCTTGAAAAATATTTTTACGCCTTTATTTGTGAGCTTTGGAGAGGACTTTGGCACCTTTGTAAACAGTCCCTGGTATTGGTGTCCCCTTCTACAAGAAGCAGTCCTGTTTTTCACGCATAGGCATGGAGTGTGAATTTGCACCCTGGTTCTCAGATATCTCATTACTGTCTTATGAAAATAGTCTTCAGGAATTCAGAGAGTGGATGCCATATTGAAAAATCGGAAATGTGTCTCATATTTTTTTACCAAGGTCAAAACTGAGATATTTGTTTTCCAGATGATCATGGACCATTTCAGGTTGGAAGCCTGATCAGTGCCAGATCTTCCCATGGGACTCTGTGCCCAGCAACATGGGGGGAAATAAGCTCTGTACCTTTACATGGTCTCTGTGCACTACTCTGTCTGTCTGAATGCATCAGAAACCAATAAAGTGCTCTCCACCCTTCACAATTTCATGTCATGGTGGAGCACATTTACTGACTCTGGAGACCCCTAGTCTTCCCATCTTAGAGAAACAGTTCTGGTTATAGTTCAGGCCACACTTCACTGTTTATTAATGACTCTTCTCTTAGTTGATGGTGTTCTTCTCTCAATTGATGATGTTCTAGACTTTTCTACCCAAATGGCACTGACAGAAATGACCTAATGTTTTCTTTGTAAAATGAGACAGCTCAACACTTTTAAAAACAGATCTTCTCATGTTGAATTGTTCAGAGAATCAAGTACTACAGATGCATTTAAAGAAAAATTAGGGAAAAAAAAAAGCAATCCCAGCATTGTTACCTGGGTTGATCTTGAACTTCATCTAGCCAAACCACGTCCATTTCTACCTTATTGATACACAGCTTTAGTTTGCCATTTATTCTAACAATTAAATAGAATGTAATCTATTTTATTATATCAAAAATAAAGAAAAACAATCAAAATTAAGGGAAAAAAGCCATCTTCTTAGGGGTGAATCAGTAAAATTCTGCAATCTTCTTTTGGTAACCTTTTGCCCAATTGGATCTTAGCCAAAAAAAAAAAATGAAGCTAGTCAAAGTTTCATTTCTTAATAGGAAAGGAACAAAATTAAAAATCTTTCTCCCAAATGAAAGCAACAGAGAAAATCAAATTACGATCTTTGCCAAACTGGTGATCAAATACATTTGACTCACTACTTTTCTCTTATTTTCTGGGCTGTGAATAGACACATTCTACTTAACTAGGAATGTATGCTCTTCTGAAAGACGAATAAAGACACCAGTGTTATGTTTGAGTTTTCTATTCTGCAATTCTGAATGTGACCTGGACATGACATTCAAATCAGTTCTATCTATTAGTAGGAAGAATGTTGGAGAGTAGCACATGCTTTCTGGGAACAATAGTTCATGCAAGTAGGCTGTGTTACCTCCTGAAGAAACATAAAGCTGTCAAGCCACTGGTTAAAAACTCTTGGGCATTGACTGTGCTTTTCTATTACTTACTGGGGTGTCCCTGAGAGAATAAATTTGATTGCTTGCTTTTACATTTTAATATTAAATTTTCTCATCCTGTTGCTTTTGGGATATGGGGGCTGATTTTTCTGTCATAAAATAATTTATGGAGTTCACTTAAGTTGAAGACATTATCAGACATAATTTGTTCTAAATTACTCATCGTTTTGTGGATTAAAATCAACTTCACTTCCTTGAAAACACCAACAATTGCCATTCGACACATAATTTTGTGGGTTTCCATCTGTTTTTGCAGAGAATTCTTTCAGTTTTCTTTATTTCATGCCCAGAGGGAGGATTTCACAATGACCCATGGCTAGAGCCATTTCTCCACCAGGGTTATGCCAAGCCTTTATGATTACCTTATTTTCATTTCTATTCTTATTTAATTTTTGAGGTTATAATTTAATTACATTTCTCCTATCCCTTATCTCCCTCTTAATCCCCTCCTATACCCTTACACCGCTACTGCAAATTTGTGGCCACCCCCTACCAATTATGTATATGGAGGGTAAATACAGAAGTAGGTTGGAAAGTGTAAAGGTGGAACAGCCGGATACAAGTGATTTGATAGGGGGAAAAAGGAAGTGGAGGAGGTAAACACAGAAGTAGGGAGATGGGCAAAATAACAATAAGGATGTGTGGAAAAGCTAAAAGGAATCATCTTATTAACTAATTACCTAAAATTGAAACTTATTATGAGTATAATTTTGTTTGAAGCTATAGAAATAGAATTTTAATGTTTTTTTTAAATATGGGCTGATGATGCTCTCTCTAAAAGCCAAAGAAAAGACTAGCTAACAAAAATTCTAATATGAGACATTAAAGCCTTTCTTTGAATTGTTGGTCAGGCTGTTCAAGAGACTCCCAAAACATATAGCATATTGTTGTTGCCTTTGGTTATACCCAGAGGTGGAAGGTAAGTCAATATTGCTGAAGATAGCATGAAATTCAGAAACAAGGTCCAGAGACTCCTGAGCTGGAAATGAGCAGAATGCCCCCTCCCTGAGGACTACCTTTCATGGTACTGGAAGGTGCCATGCAAGCTTCCAAGGGAGAGAGGCAACCAACAGTCCTACCCAGCTATGAGGCCTATGGACCACATCAATGACCAGCATGGCAGTATAACTCCCAAGGGTGCAGCAGTGTCACCCAGACCCTGGCAGTAACCAACAACTCTCTAATTGGTCTTAAGACCCTCTCAACAGGAGGGATACCATGCCTGGTACCAATCGGCTAACTAATTACTCAGTGCTATCTAAGTTTTAGTTATTGAAGCAGAATCTAGATCACTAATTTACAAAACCAGCATAGTCCCTAGCAGCAGTCTATAAACACTTGTCCTTATGTTCACAGATAAATGTTGTCATCACTCCCATCAAAGAAACTTCTGTTTGCAACAGGGGGAGACCACTACAGAAAACCACAACCAATCAAAATGCAAAGTTGTAGAGCCCAGTCCCAGTGGATACATCTACAGACACTCCTGCATCTAAGGCTCAGGGAATATTGTGGAAAAGGAGGCAGAAAGATTGTAAGATCCAGAGGATTGGAGAGTTTCCTGTGATATTATGTCTCCTAATAATATCAGAAACTATACTCATAAAGTCTTAACAAACATGACTGCCCCCAATGTGAGCTGAATGAGGATGGCACTAATGAATATGCCAGACTGGACAGAAAAAGTAACAAGGCTTCAAAGCTTCACAGAGAACTATAGGCAATGGGGGAAAGCTGGGAGTGGACTAAGTGACCATCCCCAGGGAAGAGTACACCAACTTGTTGTCCAGCATCCATTGGTCATCCCTAGAAGCATACATACAAATAACATTATACAGACTCAAAGGGTTATATATTTAGAAAAGTTTAAAAAATAAAATCTCCAGAAGCTGAATTTTATATTTCCTTTATGGAATTTTAAGGAAAAAAATGTAAAATTTCCAGTAAAACAAGTGATAAGGAAATATAAAACTGAAAATGAGAAAAATTGCAGCAAAAATGTGTATCATCAAAATGTTGAAAATTAAAGTTTTAAGAGTATTAGAAAACACATGAAGCAGTTTTAAGATAATGTCATCAGAAACTGTTGAAAAGAGAGAGAAACAATTATAGTTCTAACATCTCCATAGACCAGATATTTGCAAATATTCTTCTCACGGTCAGCAGTCCTCAAGTAGGAGCACATCAGAGTCACCAGGAGAACTTATGAAAAGAGATTGCTTGTCCTGTCCATGGAGTTTCCAGTGCAGTGGTTCTAGGCTGGGACCCAGAATTTTAATGTCTGGCAAGATCCGAGATGGCACTGGTGCACCTTGAGAGCCACCACTTGGAGAATAAGACCGGTTGCTCCTAGACTCAGACCACACAAGCTGGTTGACTTTAGCTCTCCTTTTTTTCATCTGTACAGTAAGGATCATTCCCAGGTGGCTACCTCATGGAGAAGAGCACCGTGTAACCAACAAATGTAATAACCACTAATTTCTTTGCAACTATAACCTGTTGTGCTTACATTTCAAATGTGAAAATATCATTTGTACATACAGTATAGAAATATTCATCATCTCTGGTGATGTTTGTTGCCAATATTTGCCATCAATGGTATGATGTTTTTTCCAACTCCCTGTGAAGTTGAACATAAGGGGGATGGCTTACATGTTGCATTCAATTATGAACTGCAATCTAGATGTTAATTTATCACACACACACACACACACACACACACACACACACACACACACACATTCCTTCTAGTTCTGTAGGATTCCAGAACAAAGCACATCAATTAATTCACTTATACCTGAAGACATTAAATAAAATTTTTACTGTACTGACAAATCTTGCTTTTATATCAGTTTTATCAGGTAATTGTTTGCTCCTCATATTCACATTTGAGTATCCTTAGGATCTGTGGCAGCTGTAGTATTTATGCAGAAGAGATACTTCAATATGTATGGTGCACCAAAGCACAAGGCTCTAAGGTTGCATGCTTGGAAAGCACTGAGATTTGCTGGGGTGTCATAGCAAATGTTTCCATGGGGCCTTAAGCAAATCTAAATACCCAGAGGGGGTTATCACTTAGGCAGAGCTAAACATTTTCATGATTCACCCACACTGAAATAGATAGAGCAAAATTAGTGGATTTAGGGAGAATGAATTATGTTCTGTAGAACAAACAATACATTTTCCAGTGAGGTCATAGCACTGGCTGACACACATGCTCCATGCAGGATGACCTGAAAGCAAAACACACACACGCACACACACACACACACACACACACACACACACACACACATACACACTACCTTCTCAGTCTTTTAATACTACTTGTATATATACAAATTCAGAGATGACTACTTGTTAACCAATTAAAGAAAAAAGAGGTAATGAATTTGAGACAGAGGCAAAGATGGGAACAAGGTTGGTGTTGGAAGGAGGAGAAGAAATCAGGAAAATTACATAATTATATTTTAACTTTAAAAAGTTAAAAAATATAAATTCTATGAACAATGACCAATAAATAATAAAGATACAAACTTAAGTCTCTCTAGACTGTAGAGAATAAATATGAAATAAAAACAACTAAAAGAAAATGCTTAAATAAAAATAAAATGCTTTACATGTGCCTTCTAAAGCAGAAAGCTGTAATTATGAAACGCTTCCTGCTCAAGAGATATTTATTTTTTCTCATGAATTCATAGAAGAAAGCACTCACAATCTGCTTCTGATGACACTGTTCAGGACCTACTTACCAACAAGTTTTAAGTCATTGGGACTTCTAATGAAATATTTGATGTCACTTTTGATGTTATAATTGCTACCAATGAAGTCTAGACTTAACATACTTACTGATGTCTATGATGTTATTATTCTGTATTGTGAAATATTTTCCTTGTAAGAAGACAAAACTCTTTGAAATTATTCATCATTAAGTGATTTTGCTTTTCATTTTTTCATTTGCTCTAATTTGTTTTTTAATTTTTCATTTGTAAGGATTGTTATAACCACTTTCCAGACCTAATAGTAAGTGATAAGATACATAAAAAATAGTGAGCTTAAGATAATTAGTGAGAAACCATCTAAAAGAATTTATGATTATAGCAACTAAAAAGTAAATAGTTTTAGAAAATGACTGAGATTTTAGCAAACAAGGAGTATTATAAAATGTGTATGGGCACCTGCTCTGTAGAAACCAATTAAAATAGAGTTCTTTTCTGTGCTAAGTCTCAGCTTACACCCCTCTCTAACCTTGCAATAAGAAACTGCTTCTTAAATAGCATCGGTAACCCAGAAACCAGGAGTAAATAATAGAAATATTGAAACATATGAAAACAATGCTGCAGTGAGCCAGATTGTGTGAGGCTTAAAAAAAAAACAAACCACGAGACTAGCAGGGGACAAACTTCAACACCCTAAATAGCACACTAACACATATATCTAAAAGTTCAAAGTGGGGCTTCCCAGAGAATGTTTCACAAGAGCCCGTAGAAGGTTATCCAAACCACCCTGAGCCAAACTGCTAGAAGATGCATTAGGCATTTTGTTTTTGCACATTTGGATAATGTGTGAAATTATTTCCAACTTTAAAAATATCTTTACACCTTCCTCTGTGCTGGGAGTGAGGACAGATTTTTGATGCCAGCTTATGAACACTGGACAAATCTATGGTAGAGACAAGAGGAACTGAAAATGATATTCTTACACATGATCTCAACATCTCTGTGGGGAGAGGGTCTTTCTGCTTGAACAGGCTAGAGACTAGTTAAATGAGCTGTTGAGAGCTCAAACAAGACCAACCTAGGTTTGCATGCTCCATGATTTCCTGGTGGTGTAACCCCACACAGGTTTTTAATGTCTGGGAGACTCAGTTTAACCCTTCTCAAACACAGTGGTAGTGACCACCTTTTAGGACCAGAATGGGGGAGAACTCAGTAGTTCTTGCAAGGTATGTAACATGATTCCTGGCATATAAAAACCTTCAGTAAATATTGCCTATTAGTGACTTGAAAAGGAAGGGAAATGCAGAATTTTTCTGATTTGTAGCCCACAGAACTCCCGGTTTTTCACATTCAAGCAGCAGCTATTTCAGGTGTCATCACAGATTTTCTTAAAGAGCAAAGATTCTCATTTCTCTAGCACATTTTGGGGGTTTAATGGATCCTGTTGACTGACTGATTTTATTAATTAAAAAAAATCTTAACGACAGCCTTTGTCCACTTCAGATCCTGTGTCCAATGCTCAAGAACATCCCTTAGCTCTTGGCAGCTTCCTTTGAGAAGCCCAGTATATCCAGGCTCAATTCCTGATTTCCTCTAAGCATGTGAGGGTGTTCTTTAGAGTCATACCTTTGTGGAATTCTGTCTCAGGCAGCTTTCCCTTTTTAATTTTTGTTTTATAGCTTGTTATTAATTTTGCAAGTTCAATTTCAAGCCCCTCCCCTTATTCCCTAACTTTCTTACCTCATAGTGTTACATATTTAGATGAGGCTCATCTAACTGTATTTTCTCCAAACTATTTTATAAGTTGTTCTCATCAGTAGCTCCTGAAGTCAGTAGCTCCCTTTTGAGTTTTTAATGCTTCTTCAGTGGCCAAGAACAAGTTCTCACATGTTGATTATTTTGTATATATGAGTTTAATTGAGAAAAAAATGAATAAGACAAAACAATGTAGGGACCTTTACTATAAAAGGCATATCATTCTTCATCTAGCAGAGACTATCCTTGTATAGCACATGGTTAAGAAACTGACCTGTAATCAGGGTTAGTCAGTTGAATGAGATTCCCTTTCAAAGGAATAAAAGGTTGGGATTACCAGTGTGCTGATTTCCACATTCTGGACCAGATTAGGCTAACTTTGGGGTTATAGAACTCCAAGTATTTTGTTCTAACATAATAATAAAAGCCTTATCTCTTCTATGTCTGACCTATTGGAATTCTCCCGTCTATGATAAGTTTTTATTCTATAGTTAATGTAATTCTTGCCACATTGACTGAGAATCACCCACAGCCACTTACTGGGCTGGTTGTTTGGGAGTTCATTGTTTTAACCCTCACAGCAACCTCATAAAGTGGATCCAAAAGAAATGCCGTTGTACAGATGAAGAAATTGATGTTCAGACACATTTAGTCCAAGTTCACATAGCTGACAAGATTTTGAACCTGAGTCTACACTAGCACTGTGCTCTTCACTCATGTAGGCTAAGGTATTGCTCGTTTTCCCCACATTGGAGGAGGGAACTCTACTCCAAGCTAGTAACCAAAGCATATGTAACCTGTGAGGCTAGTGTTAATTTACTCCAACCCTAAAAAGTACTTCCTTTTAGCTGCTTTCTTCTTTGACTATTGCAGCTCAAAGATATGTTGGCAAACATGGACTCACACAGGTTTAGAGGAAAGATGCTCTCATAGTTTGAGAGGAGGAAACTGAAGTCAGGGAGGTAGACACCTTGCTCTCCATCTGTGAACTAGTGGTAGAACTAGGAACAGAACCCATTCTCTTTGAGTCCTGCAGCAATGCCTCACTCAGCAGGAATTACCCCTACTGATTAGCTTTGCAAACCCAAACCTGTAAAGTGACAGCAAATGTCACAATTCACATAGCAGATGTTGTTTTAGGTTGTAATTGTTGTCACTTACTCTTATTGCCAGCTCCTTTTTTTTTTTTTTTAATCTCTAGAGTCTAATTTGACAACCTGTGGAACTTCTGGTGCTAAGGAAGTTTTCTTTTTCATTGCCCCGTCCTCAAACTGTGCTCATGAAACGTCCCTTAAGCAACCAACTATCCAGCAAACAGCAGCCAGTTTTCAAGATGGTCTATTAGTATGAGCTGTATTCACATTCCCAGATCTCCAAATTCCCTATCATTATTTCATCCCTACTGGTAAAGAATGGGTTTTTGTCCTCTGTGAAAATAGGAATCAGTGGCTAATCCAGCAGTTTTGCCTGAAACAAAAAGAATGCTGAATCAGTTGGAAACTGTCTCAACAGAAATCCAAATAGAGTAACGCAGTTGGAAGTTTTCCTGTCTCCTGCCCGGTCCCACAGCTGCTTGGACCCAATTAAACACACAGAGGCTTATATTACTTACAAACTATATGGTCTATGGCAGGCCTTTTGCTAGATAGCTCTTATGTCTTAAATTAACCCATTTCTATTAATCTATGTTTTGCCTTGTGTTCCGTGGCTGTACCAGTCTGTTGGCATGTTGCTTCTCCTTTGGTGGTGGCTGGCATCTCTCTCCTCCTTCTTTCTGTCTCTCTGTTTGGATTTCCCGCCTACCTCTAAGCTGTCTTGCCATAGGCCAAATGACTTTATTTATCAACCAATCAGAGCAACACATATTCACAGCGTACAGAAAGACATCACCCATCAGAGTAATAGTTATGGGTTGGGGTGAGGAAAGCAAGGGAAGCTGTCCTGTGAATTGGAGACTAGTTAAGAAGTTTTCTAATGTGTGTGTAGAAGATTAAGGATTGGAGATTGAAAAGAGTTGAATAAGTAAGCACAAAGGTCAGAGGTTAGGAGGAAATATGCTAAAAGCTTAAGGTGCTGAAAATTAGACAACCTTCATAACACTACTTAGAACAAGAAGGTGAAGTGATGACTCCGCCATATGACCCCTCAGAGAAGACATTATACATTGCCTTCTCTAGCATCTGATAGCTCCTTTTTTTTTAAAGTAAACATTAGAAGGGATAGGATATAATACTAGAGAATAACTGAAATCTTCACAACATGAGTAAATTTCAAAACACCACACTGGTGCTTTAAATTCATCAAGCTGTTACTGCAAATTTGGACACTGACATTTTGCCAGATTCAAGAAATGACTGATGCTGTAATGAAGATAGAATCCCTGCTCTCAATGGTTCATAGTCTAGTGGTAAGCCAGGAATAAATGCAACACCATGTTGGTATCTATAACTTTCATAGAGATATGAAGAATGGGAGAGAACTAGAAGATCACATTTGCAAAATCTCATTTGAAATAAGAAGCTCAGTCTCTAGTTTCTAAGCAAATGCAGCTAATGGTATGATGTTAACCATGATTAGGAATCTGCAATCAATTAAGGAAAAATAGAGAACCCTGCTATAAGTTCAACATGATCAGTGAGAACCATCATGTGTTCACTAAGAACAGTTAGGCTAAAGTGATTCCATTTCTCTTTTGGAAAGTAAATGTGATTTGTAGACTACCAGTGCAGTATAGACATACATAACCTAGACTCCACCTTGGACACTAGATTTATGCATTTGACTAGGTCTTCAATGATGAGTTGTGAGCAAGAAATAAAGGTAGAAAGATAGTGTAGAGAGATGTTCTTGGGAATGCTGATCACTTGACATAACAGAAGAGGAGGTGTCTGGTATTTGGCTGTAGGACTCTCTGCCTTGGTGTAGCTATGACAACACTTTCACTCATTTACCACTTGGATGGTAGATGTATCTGCTAGACACTTCACAGGAAACAGGCAGCAGACATAAGCAAGGAAACTGGAAGCGAGTTCAAGGGACTGTCTATATGTTGGCGATGTTTATGGAAACCAAGAGGCAGTGCAGTCTCAGTGCTAGTCTCTAGCTCTGGCCTCCAAACAGAGGCAAAAAAAATCACCTGCTGAAGAAGCTGTGGAGCCCGAGGTATGAGAAGAAGATCCTGAACTCCTTAGGTTGATGTCAGCTATTGTTACTAGCATTAGTCTGTTTGGATCTATCTGTTTGTCCATGTCCCAGTTAGTCTAAAGGGACCTGCCTATCCTCCATGTCCTTCTTTTCTAGATGTATTACCTGTGCAGAAACTGGTCACTCTTTTCATGTCTTAACATCAGATATTTTCCCCACTTTGAGATACTGCTTTTGATGTCCCTCATTAGCACTTTGCTGATGTACTATGATCATGGCATGTGCAGTTGGCTCCTTCTTATGCTTATGTGTATAAGATTCATCTCACACATGTATGACTGAGAAAATATATGTTCCTGGGGCTCATATAAGGGTGGGCATGACAGGAATGAGGACTGAGAAATGCTGTCTTTACCATCGCACATCCATTGCAAATAGGATTTCACAGCAGCTAGGGTGGACTGCAGTGGGCCTACGTAAGACTGGACTTGTCAACATCCAAACCTTTATCAAATGGGGGCTCAAAGGTCCCCATACCGCCCTGCTCAATTATTGGCTCCTAATGGGTTCTGGGAGAGGGACAGCCATTGTCTTCATTGCATACAAAATCGTGAGGCTAGCAGACAGCAGTGGATATTTCCAAACTCATGGTCACAAAGAAGTCTCCATTAAAATCGGAGGGTCATAAAACAAGATTGACAAAATGTGGAAAGGGGGCTCTTGGAGAGAGCTTGCAGCCAAGGTGAGGGAGGAAGAAGGTAAGAGTGAGGGTGTGAGAGTAGACGGAGTTATGTGTAAGTAAGAAACTGTCAAAGGAAAGTTCAATGGTAAAAAAGGTAAAAAAGAATAGGCTTGGAGGTGCTAATTGCTTGATAGGTGTCTCTGGTTTTCTACCTCCTAGTAAGCTGGAAAGGGAAGAGAGAAATATAACTGAAAAAACTGAATTCTTAATACTACTCTCTATCTTCTTGGTAAATTTTAAGATACTTTATTTCTGCTATATAAGTAAATAAAGTCCCAGAACAAAATGGTCAGATATAGTGTAGTCACTCCTAAACTGACTTTTTTATTCACATGTTTGAATTTTGTTCTGGTTTCTTCTTTTGTTTTCCGTCAGAAGCGAGTCTCTCTCTCTCTTGCTCTACTCTTCGAATGACCTCTGTCATTTGAAAGCAAACCAACACACAGCTGGTGGAAAATTGAAACACAAACATCTTAAAAGTGCACTGTAGCTATCTTATATAGCAAATCACACCTTTGGGACTAATCAAGTCTCATTAGTGAGATGATGAGATGTTCAACACCTTTTGTATGAAGCTGAATTTCAGTTTAGCATTTGATTTGATTTAGGAAGTTGCCTTTTCTCCCATACATACTGTCAAGGTGAATCCTAGACAACGTTTGCTGCAGGTAACCTGTCTTTGAATATCATTGCTGAGTTCATTCTCTGTTCCAGGGGATATGGAAAACAGATGGTGCTACATACAGAGTTGATGCCCATCCTTCCTCTACCAAAGACTCCTGCTGTGGGGTCTCTATTTCAAATAGTCTAAATAGCCTGTTACAGGTTTCTTTACTGTGAAATGCCCTAAAGGATCCTTCAGGGAATTAAACACAGTAAAGTTTCCATATTCCTTCATACACTTTGAATGCTATTCTTCTATTGCTGTAAAACTTTTGTAAAAATTACTTTTTAATCCATGTATAATGATATTTTTCTGAAGATAACAGATGATGCTGATATCATTTGCAGAGACAGCTATTTGATTGGTAATTTTTTTATTATTATGCAGCAATTTTATAGTTGCTTACAGTGGAAAAAATGTGTGAGAGCTCATGCAGGCCATTTCAGGTTACCTCATCATCTTTGGCTGCAGCTGAGGCTGCATCTTTCTCAACTACTAACTTCACAGACTGTGTTTTCCTTAGTGAAGCCTGGGCCAGTGTACATACCACTTCAGCCTGCTCCTGTTCCTCCCCCAGCCAGGCAGCCAAGCATGAAACCAAGAGGTGTTCAGAATGTTTGTGACCCTGCTCCATACACCTTCAGCTCTCTCTTTCTCTCGCCTCCCTTCGCTTAGCAACAGGATATGTCAGGCATTGTGTTACCAACAGATTTCTTTCTTGCTCCCATACTGAAAGGAAGAACTCAAGGATATCCAACAACTCACAAAACATCACACATTTTACGGAATTCAGATTTTAGTCTCTGAATACCAGGTCCTTGTGCTGGCCATAGGATTGTCACATAATCTCTGATTGAAATGGACTTAATCTTATAACAGTCCAGGCCCTTGCTTCTCAGTGAATAGAGCAGGATGCCAACAGCTAGGGAGCTACCAATACATCTTTCAACTGGAACTCTGTCCTCTTTTCTCCCCCACCCCCACCCAGGTACTATTTTTAAAATTTAAGTCATCTAGGTCAGGAATTAAGGCCATCCTTGTCATGTTAGTTAAAAGGAATTCAGAGACGTGCACAGTGTCTTCTTCACTCTGCTAAATGCTGAGTGTTTTGTGAAATCTGCTGTGTTGATTGAGCAATGCTGGGTTTCTTCTTAGATGCATTCATTGTTGGGTGCCTGGAGAGTACCAAGATGAATAAGACACAGTCGTTGCTTCAAGGAGTATAGCAGACATGTTTATTTATATAATAGGAAGCATTTCATCTTGTAAATAATCTAACTTTATTTTTAACCTGAAAATAATTTTATGTGATACAACCTAATAAGTGCTCTCATTGGGCTAAGGGGAGCACCAAGTATGAAGATATGAACTGTACATGAAACATTCACATGCCTGAATTGGGGGTTCAGCTCAGAGATGGGACCTGAGTTTGGTTCTCAGCACCAAAAAGAAAGATAGAAAGAAAGAAAGAAAGAAAGAAAGAAAGAAAGAAAGAAAGAAAACGAAAAAAGGAAATGCACTTGTTTTTCCAACATGGTATGGAAATAGGAACAGAATATGAGGAGATGGACCTGGATACTCTAACTCCAGGAGATGGACTGGATTGGGGTCCACAGTTTTTCATCTTTGTCTTATTCTACACTGTGTTGCAAAAACAAGGTGATTATTCTACATGCTGGCAGTGCCGCCAGCAAAGCCTAAAATATTTACTGTCTGGTCCTTTCCAGGAAAAAAAAAAAAAAAAGTTTGCTAACCATTGCAGGAGGAGGAAGGCCGAGCAAATTTGGCTTGATTGATCTTTCACTTATCAGCTTTCCTGAGAGATGCTGGCACAAGGATGATTTTCCAAAAATACATGAGTAATGCAAACTTTGCAAAGAACATCCACTGCTGGAGTTGGCCTCAGAGTCAGGCGTCACTAGGAGAGCTGGAGCTGGAGCGAGTGCCTGAGCCCTGGCTTACTGCTATTCTCACCCAGGAAAGTCTGGATATTGGGATATTTATGTAACATCTAGTTTTTAAATATCAGCTATTAATGCAATGAAACATTGTAAATCTTTGGGCCCCAAATGATACGTCTCTCATCTAATATCTTTTTATGAGTATGCATTTTTGGATTGTGCCTTTGAGAACATGAGCCCCAAAACAAGGATGCTTTGAGGGGGTAGATTGATTTAGAGAATAGGGCTGCAGTGAACCCTGTGAGTTGTATATAGCTGGTGAGGTTGTAAATGAGGGCTGAGTACCAGAAAGGAAGATAAAAGCCCCATACTTATTTTTCCTTTCACATTTGCTTTAAAGCACATTAATTTTTTTTTTTGGTTCATTGTTGAAGTGATTCAGATTCACTGACAGTTGTTATCACAGTCTTGTGTTTATTGGACCAATTTCCCTCCCTTTACCCATCATATGCTATTCAAATATACAAGAAGAGAAGGAAATTAATTTTATATCTGGAACATAAATGTCTAAATCAGAATAAAGTAGAATAAAAATGTATGTGGGCAAGATATTTCCTTGGTTCTGTTAAGATATGTAAAGAGAAGGAATGATCCAAGGCGAAAACCCAGAGCCAACTATTTCAACAAGATGTTAGGCTTAGATAAATACACAATGAACTTCGCACCTTTGGTAATAGAATATACACAATGAAACTTGTTACCTTTTCACCTAATCACTCAAAAGACAAGACCTTGATGAATTTGTTTAACACAGTACAGCCCCATGGTAGACTCATAGTGTGTGGGATGAATAATCCATGAATGATTAAGCTGCAGGAGCCTCACTTAGGTCCTGGAGTGTATCTCTCACATTTCTGATCTCTGCTCTACTCTTGCACAGATGGACTTCTTATCTACCTCCTTTGTCTCTTTCTTTTTAAAGTCTCTTCTTGCTGTTGGTACAAATTCGACTGTCTGTCTTACTACTTTTGGCCACACTGTTTGCTACTTTACATTCTCTATTCATGCACTAAGTTTGCTAACACCACTTTAGCTTCCATTTGTGGCTGACTGCATATAGTCCTATAAAGTGCATTATCATTTCTATTAACAACAGCAACAACAATAAGAAGATAACAGGAAGGATTATTATTACACAACAATCATCGTCAAAACTTTACATGTGCTCTTTCAATGATCTCTCAGAAGTGAGATTCAATCATTCTGTCAATTGTCAATAGCTAAGCTAAATTGCCTAACTTTTAATAATTCACCCTAAACGTGTTCTTGGGCTTCCCAACACAGTTATCCATACAATGTACCTCAAAATTACTAGGTTCCTGTTCAGCATAATGTTAGAAAACACTGAATATTCACAATCTAGATCTCACCAAGACAAGACCTATATTAATATCTTAGTTTCTTTTAAGTTTTACTTCAAGTATAGATCAAAATGTTAGTACTATCTATCTTGGAAGTGTGTGATTTGCATACCATTGTTCTATTTTATGGCTGTGATTCTCACATGGACTGTGTATGCTCAGTGGACTATTATTACACTCAACTTCCCATTTCATCCTTAGGTAAGTGCATCAGCAGTTGCAGAAAGGAGAGGTCCACAGGAAAATCAGATAGATATAATCATAGTATATTGGAGCTGAAAGTAACTGAACACAGCTAGTTCATGCTCATCATCTTCCTTGTGAGGAAACTCTGGCTGCAGACATGATCTCTATGGTAAACCCTGTTTACATGCATGTATTTGAAGGAGTGCCAGTTGTGAAAGGGTGACATAATGTTGCCTGTCTAAAGTTCTGAGGTTTGCTACCTATCCCAGTACAACAAATTCTTTTTGGAGAGAGTTCATAGAGACACTACCGTGAGCAATTATCACAACTAGGGAAATGCCCTATTAAATAATAGTAAATTAAATCTGTTTTCTTACTGTAAAGCCCCTCCTCCCTTTAGAAGATGAGGTAGCTATTAGTTGGTCTGAGGGACTGGTAATTGACTAATGAAGACACAGATCAAATTAAAGACAAATGCCCCTAATTAAAATATTATCTGGCTCAAGGGAGTTTAAAGTAATAGAGGGTATAATGCAAATTGATTATTTATTACATTAAAAATGATAATGTTTTTGTTTTAAAGTGGAGAGAGAGGTAGGCAGATCATACCATGCTTAAAATATCAGTCTTGCTTAATTCATATGTTAAAATCATCCTTTAAAAGGACTAATGGTCAAAATTTCAGCACCCCAAAATGAAATATAATTTTGGAAAATAGTTCATAAAAGTTCACATGGAAGCTTCTTATGAGCTGTGAATGTGTGATTAGATAGGCCATAATGTGTAATGCTGCCTACATTGTGGCCTATATCTGAATATTAATTTGTAAAGTATTTTGGCATACAGAGTATTTCCAAAAATGTTATGGTAATATTTTTTAAATATGTATCAAATACAAACCTGGAAATTTTCATTTCATATTACCATTTATAAATATATATGCATAGTTCCTACTCTTCTGGTAATTTAAAGTAAATTTTAATCTAATTACTGAATTTTAGTCAGACAGACTTTTAGAGAGCACTTAGATTTCTAGTGGTATTGGGCCCAATTTTTAAGTTTCCATTTACAAAACAACTGAGTTTTCACTAATAACAAGGATAATAGAAAGGTAGAAACTGGATGTTTATTAAAATACTATAGTCACAAGTGTCAGTATACTTTAAATTGCTATTTTGAAGGAAGGCTATCATTCACTCATTCAACATCGGGGATTATCTGCTGTCCATGAGGTGCTGTTCAAATGCTTTGGCAGACAAGTTAGCATGCCGTGCATTCCTACAGTCATGGGGCTTCCACTCTGGTGGCTAGGCACACTTATCATCTTTGAATTTCAGGTGACAAAATTATAAATATGACTTTAAAATGTCATATTTGCTTAAGTGGGCTTAGGAGCTTAAGTAATGCCTTATGTTGGATAATGCTTTGGATCTTAATACATACGTTTATTTGCATAATTCCCAATCCCTAGGAGAACTTCATTTTTCAGAGGATGAAACTAGGATTGTGGAAGGTTCTCTAACATTCATGGATTTGCACATAGTAAATGATCTAAGTAAGGCTTAGCCAGGGATGCCCTGGCTTTCCTCCCCCTCCAACCCTGTACAGCAATTTAGCAGAAGACCAACTTATTCATTATACCTTAGAAAGTGGGACAAGCATATAAATGTATTTGTGTGTGTGTGTGTGTGTGTGTGTGTGTAACATTTAAAAACGTAAAAAGACCTGTGAGTGAGCAATGTGTAAAAACCGATATGGGAAACTAATATTTAGCAGTGTGTCAGTTCAAGGCAATTCACAGGGCAAAGAAGGAATGAGTGCCTGAAACCAGATTTGGCCTGCTGTTCTGAGAGTAAGTTAGCCATGGGAAAGGGTGAGGAGAGCTTCCAAGTGATGGAGTGACCTGTCAGGGAAAGGCCGGGGCCTTTCGTGGAGACTGGTGGGTCTCCTAAAGCAGTCGGGGGCATTGATGGATGGCTGTGTTAGGTGTGCTTTCTTTCTCAAAGTGCAGTGTCTCCCTGTTGGCTCCAGGAAGCAAGGAAGTTAGCTGGGATTTTCTTTTCCAAAACAGCAAGGGGTACACTGTCCCTTCTCTCTGGAAATCTGTACATTGCTCAGCATAGACCAACAGTCCGCTGCCTATGTCTGACGAGCTGCTGCCAGACTTAACGATGAAACAGAAGAGGAGTGTGCAGTGGGAGTGCCGGGTGGGAAGCACACCTCCGGAGCCGGCTCTTGAGTCCACACACTTCATTATACAAGAGCTATAAGAAGAGCAGGGAGTGGTAGAGTGAGTAGTGAGATCATGGTGTGTGCAAGGCTCTACTTTCCCACAGCTTCTAGTGCTGTCCTTCCTGCTTGGTGTTATTGCTGTCAGTTCTACAGACGAGAAAGCTGAAGTTCGGAATGGGTTCATAGGATATTTATTAGTGCTCCACCTCCTTTTTATGTTGCTGAAGTTGACCATTGATCCTTCTCTAGAGACAGATTTACCTTTGCCAAACACTTTAATGACCATGTTTTAAGCAGGGGGCAGTTTATGACTTTGTCTGGCACACAAGAACTCATGTGCTCCATGTTTTGGGTGACATATTTCTCATAGTTGTCAAACCCATAGTAGACAACAGATCAGGATCTGTTGTACTGAATTGGCTTTGGCAGTTTAAGGGTGGAATGGACTGTAGAGTGTGCTTTCGATGTTTTGGTATAGGGAGTGTTGCATTTCCCTTTAAGGCTGTCAGACACCTGTTTACCAACTGGCCAGAATATCTGAAAATTGTTTCTTTAGAGTGGCAGAGTCAAGTCTTGGCAGGAAGTTGTTGATTGCTCTTTCTCTACGAGATGCCAATTCTTTTAAATGCATTTCAGCAGCTGTGACCCCTTTGTGGTCCTGGGTTGGTATAAAAGAGAACATACCACTTGGATGTGCATATGGATTCATTTCAGTCTGGTTCAGCTGATGATACTTGCCAGGTGCCCAGGAGAAGTGCACAGTGCTGCTTTGTGTTCACATACTCTAATTCTAAATTGTATGATCTAGGTCATGGAGGATCTCATCCACTGCTGGTAGATTTCACTTGCAAACACTGTTTCCTAAAGTTTTCCACATGTCAGAGAGTTGCGCAATCTATGGCAATGCAGGAAAGTATAGAAACCACGACAATACTCTGAGATTTGTCGAAGAGCGGCACTGTATTGTAGCAGTAAAATTAAATGAAACACAATATATTGAATATGCAAAAGGAGGCCTGCCACTTCACCTCTTCTGATCACCATTTTCTAAAAAGGAAGGATGAGCTCTCCAAATACTGACAGAGGTTAGAAAAATGCAGAGAAGCAGAGCATGGTGGCACACACCCTTAATCCTAGCACTCCAGAGGCAAGTGAATCTCTGTGAGTTCTCATCCAACCTGGTCTACAAAGTGAATTCCAGAACAGCCAGAAAAGAGAAGAAAAGAATAGAAAATAAACAATTTAGGTTCCAACCATGAACACTTTCACTCCTTGTGAATTTGGTGTTCTTCTGGAGTTCCAAAGTAACCATTTTATAACGTAAGACTGATTTTGTTAGATTACCAAGTTTCCTTTCCTTGCTTGAATTTGTAATGGATAAGAGAATTCTATTTTTTTCCTCTCCCAATAGACCTCTCTTTTTGCTACAAGGTGCCCTGTCTGATTTTGAGATCAAAGAATTTTATTTAACCTCTGAGTTGGATGTTACATATTTCATTCATCTCCAAGCCAATTATGCGCAAATTCTACTTTCTGAACCTGATCAGTGGGACGCAGAGAAGTCAGGTTAGTCAGGATTCTGTCTGCTGCATTGTACTTCATGTTCACTTTGAAGCACTCGAACCATTGCTTCTACTCACTGACATCAGAAGGCAGAGGTGGCCAGAGCACAGGCATTCACGTTGGCATGGAAAGACTTTAGAGTTTTGCATCCCTTTAATCTTTGTAAATGCAAAATGTATCATGTCAAAGGGATGGAAGATTTCATGTTATTATGCATCAAAGATTTGAAGATATTTTCTTCTTAAAAGGAATCTGTGATATCAATAGTCACATATTGTTTCTGTGTTGCTATAAATCAAAGAAGCTCAGAAGGAATCTTGTGCTGTATTTCTGAAACAGCAGCACAAACCACAATCTAATGGATTGATCTGTCTGTTTATCAGTGGTTCTCAACTTGTGGGTTGTGACTGTTTTGGGGTCAAATGACCCTTTCACCTAGGGTCACATGTAAGATATCCTGCGTATCAGATATTTACAATATGATTAATAAGAGTAGCACAATTACAGTTATGAAGTAGCAATGAAATAATTTTATGGTTGGGGGTCACCACAAGAGTAGGAACTCTATTAAAGGGTCACAGCATTAAAGGGGTGAGAACCACTGCTTTAGCTCATATGCTTTACAATTTTTATTTTTATTAATTCTCTGAGAATTCATACATTGCATTTTGATCATATTTATATACACACACCCTTTAATATCTTTACATGAGTGGCAGTTACAAACAAAGATGACAAGATCACACTATGTATTTTATGCATAGTAAATCTAAGATATTATTATTTGGGGATTTTTAAGTAATATTTTAATTTATTTATTCTTTTCAAATGTCATACATACATACAATACATTTAGATCACATCCATCCACCATTATACTATTTGGGTTTGAATAAATCATTTAATCAAATTCTGTAGGTGAAGCAGGAATTCTGTTTTTTCCAACTGCTTATTTTGATATTCAAGTTTGTACATCCTAACAAAATACTCTTATAAAAGTTAGCTGCTTTTGCATTTGGCTATCTCCAAAATATTCTAATTTATATGTCTCATTCATAATGGTGTCTAATACACATGTTTTTGTAATATATTGCATAAATAATTACATTTTGGAATTAATTGCTAGCCACAAAACATGCTATTAAACTATAGACTAAACATTGTCAGTCTGACCCTCACCTTCCTACTGAAGACCAAATTGACAACTCTAGTCAACCTTTTACCTGGAAATTCATTAAAAGAAAATCAGCCAGCCTGAGAAGGTTCTATAATCATCCATTTATAAAACAGTAACAGCATCATGTATTGCAGCAAAAAGCTGTGCAATATAAAATTAATTAATTCAGTGTTTTTCCTTCGGGAATCTGGATTTATGTTAATAGAGTTAAAGTACCTGATTATCCTGGGATAAGCTGATTTGTATCCTTAATGATTTTAGATGTTGTATAAAGGGGGAAAACAAATAAATCATTATTTATTTCATTAGACTGAAAATATAATTAAAGAAGTGAGTTGGGAGAAAAGCTGGGGTTTTCATGGAAACCAGACTTGTATTACCTAAGGGACAAGAAACAGTCAAAATATAGATCAACAGATTGTTCTTTGACCTAAATTAATAACAACAAAGGGCAATGGATTCTGTTCCTTTTGATCACAGATAGAAATATAACTCAGGAAGAAAGGTCCAAAGAATGGCATTGATTTGCATGGTAAAAATGCATTATTTCTATAAGTGTAACTAAATTACAGTTTCAAAATAACATTATATACAGAGCTTTTCAGTAATGTAGGGGTCTTGCTCCATTACCTAATGCTTTATATCCAGTTTAAACATGACCAGTGTTGGGTATAAACAGAGATAGTATCTTATATAATTATATAGAATTTACATGTACATATTATCATGGAATCCAATTTTTACATATGCTTTGACTGTGAAAGAATTGGGAATTAATGAATTCATTGAATCACTTGACAAATGGCAATCTAAATTTCTAAGATTAAGTAAGCAACTGATTACATGGTTCAGATTTTTCTGCTAAAAGATAGCACATAAACCACTCGTAACATACAAGTTAGAGCTGTGAATGCTTGTGAATGGCCTGTCAAAGTATCAGGATGCTTCTGCTGCCAAGTAGCTTACATAAGGGTATTTTTCATCTTACATGAGGATTTGAATGGTGGCTGGACCCTAAGCAGTGTCTAAGTTTCTCTAAGATTTGCTTTTGGCTGCTGAAGGCATTGAGTCCCTGTGCAGACTGGCCACAAGATGGCTGCAATGGCCAGGACCACGTTGTTCAGAGGAAGCTATGCAAACACTCCTTTATCACCTTTCTTTTTCAAGAGGGAGTAACCTCTGACCAAGTGCCTTCTAGTGGCATACTTTTAATGGCAGTTGGATCCCATGCTAGAGATATGGAATTACCATGGAGTACAGAAAGAGATTTTCACCATCATTGGGATGAGGAGTTGGGAGCCATTTCCTTGCAATTGCATGGTGGGAGATGATCAACGGAGTGAAAGTGGTGTTTGTTTGAAAAGAAGAAAGGGGTGTTAAGTAGATAATCATTAGGATAACTCCATTTGTTTTGCAGATGAGGAAATAGCAACCCAGAACAGACTTCAAGTATGTCCATTTCCACGCCTAGAGCCAATTGGGACAGCATTATTTCCTATATTACATGTTTTTTGTATGTTTTCTTTTGAATATATAATCCTGTTCATAATTGCACTTGCAAATGGGGAAAATTTTTGATCAGTTGAGCATCTCAAGTAAAAAAGGAATAATAAAGCATTTTGCTTTTGTGCTTCCTTAGGGAAGATAGTTCTGTCTTATGAGTGTACAACAGATCTGCCTGTCATTAGAACTTTCCACAGGGAGAGTACTTAAAAATTAGTTTATAACACTAGTCATGTTCAATTTGTCCCTTTTATTAAACACTGAAATCAGAGACAGTGCCCACATTTTGTTTAGCACTCTCTTCTTAATGCAAAATTGACACTCAACAAAAGAATAAATAAACATATCCTGAGGCTATTTAACCCCATGAACATAAAATATTATGACCAAGATAATTCCACATCTCTAGAATGGAGTCATATCCCAAATGAGAGTATGTGTGCTAGGAAGCACTGAAGCAGAGGTTATTTTCTCCTGGAAAGAAATGTGAGAAAGAAATACTCTCACAGTATCTTGTAAAGACTGGGGCCTGGTCACTGCAGTCACCATGTTGCCAATATGATCAGGAAACCAGTTAATGCTTCACAGAGACCAAATGTAAAATCTAGAGAATTTGAGAACTTTTCACATGTTGTGTGTTCTAATATGAGTACTGTGTTTATGGGTAACATTAGACATAGTCTTATGTTCTGAAGTTGTGTAGTCAATTAGATACCTAGAAGGTGCCCCTAGGCAAGAGAATGGGATAACCATATGCCAAGCAGAGAATAGATTAAAACTACTATCGAACGTCAGGCATGCTCCCCATTTCACAGAGGAATAGTTGTTTATGTGGACATTTAAGGAAGACTAGAATTTACCAAAGTAGGAAAACGGAAATCCAATCAAGGAAGTTGTACTGAGAAGAACTAGAGTATATAGGGCAAGGTATATATTGTTACAGGCAGGAAGGAAGTTACAGAGGTATAAAGTTAAGGAGATGGCAGGGTTCTTTCAGCCCAGATAATGCAAAGTTCTTTGGGAATCTGGAGTGGCTTTCAGAAAGGGATTGTGACATAGAAGACTTTATCTGCAAAGATTAATATGAAAGCCATGTGTACACTGGGATGTGAGGGAGAGTGTGTAGTCGAGGAGTAGAACAGCTCAAGTGTAAGGGAAATTCAAACAATAAAGTGAGAAAGTGGGTATGAATGGGAAGATGATATAATATTTGAAGAAATAATTGACAGGATAAATGAGTGGCAAAAGGGGTAAGGCTCACACATAGTAAAGTTCCTCCTAAGTGTGGAGCCTTGAAAAGTGGTGAAATCATTAACTGAAACAACTATATCCAGATAGCATGAGCAGGAGAGAGAGAGCGAGAGCCAGATAGAGACAGAGAGAAATATATATATATATATATATATATATATATATATATATATAATTATTAGTTACTTTTCTATTGCTGTAATAAAACCTCACAGCGTTTAATTGAAGAAAGCGTTTAATTGAGCTTACAGTTTCAGAGGCTTAGCATCCATGATGGAGAAGAGAAGGTATAGATGCACACAGCTGGAGCAGCAGTTGAGAGCTCACATCTCACACACAGAAGGCAGAGAAAGAAGCCTGGGAGTAGCTTTTGAAACCACAAACCCCTGCTCCCAGTGACATACCTCCTCCAACAAGCCACACCTTCTAATCCTTCTCAAGCAGTTCCACCAATGAGGGACTAATTATTTAAATGTATGAGTCTCTGGGGGCCATTCTCTTTCAAACCACCACATTCCCCTCCCTGACCCCTATTGGCCTATGGTCATATCATAATGCTAAATGCATTTAGTCCAACTTCAAGAGTCCCCATAGTCTTTCATTCTCAACACTGCTTTAAAATCAAATTTAAAATCTCTTCTGAGGTGAAAGAAAATGTCTTAATTGTAGACCCCCTGTAAAACCAAAAAAGCAGATTGCTGCTTCAACAGACAGTGGCACAGAATATATATTACCGTTCCAAAAGGGAATAAAGAGATCATAATGGGGAAACACTGGACCAAAGCAAGACCAAAACCCAGCAGGGCAAACTTCAAGTCCTATGACTCTATCTATGTCTGAAGTCAGAGGGTTTAGATGGCCAAGCCCATCTGCCTTTGCTGACTGTACTATACCTCTCTTTCTTGGGCTAGTTCCACTCCCTGTCTACAGCTCTACTTGTCTCATTGCTATGCATGCCCAACATCTTGGGATCGCCACAACAATCCAGACTTTACTTTCACAGATCCACACAGTGGCTTCTCAGTGCCTCCATGCAGAAACTCCTCTGCCGCAGGGCTGGCCTCAGCCACTCTCCCTGACTGGGTCAATGTATTTACACAATTACAATTTTACCTCTCAACTCTGCATTGTTCTGTGTTGGCTCTTTTCTCAGATGAATGCTCTGATATTCTAATCCACTTGTGTGGAAAGAGCTCATTTTCTTACCAAGCCCTGGTTTACTCTGCTTGGAAATCTTGGAACATCTATCCCTGAACCAATCTCCATGATTATGATTTGCCAATTATATGTAGAATTGGGTAGTGTAAAGACTTCCAAAGTATTCTTAAAACTGAAAGGGCGATAAGGATACTTTTAAAGAAAACTTGGGTACTTTTCCATAAAAGAGGAGTGTGGTAAATTCACCACAGGTCCACTGTTGAAATTAAGGATAAAGGTAGAGACTTGAAGGCTGAGCCAAAGTCCACTCATATTCCCAATGCAGGAAGAAGGTGTACCCAATGGAGGAGAAAGAAGTGAATCAGCAGGGAAGACTCAGCCGTGACCAGGGAACAAGATGGGAGCTAATCATGTCTATTTCCTTCCATGTAGCTTGTCAGGGCTCTTAAAGACATGACCAAAATGTTATACTCCCCAGGACAAAGCCTAACAGTGTTTCCATCCCCGCTGTGCATGTTCTTTGGGTATATTTTAAGGTGTCTCTAGGCTTTGCTTAGCTTCCTCCCAGCAGAAGCTGACCTCTCTCTCTCTAGACCACACCCTCACTGTGCATTTTTCTCTCTCCCCTGCCAGGTGTAATAACTGCCATTGCTGTGGCTGGCTTGTGTGGGCACTGTCAGTGGAGGCAGTGTTCTGACACTCAAGCTTTCAGGAGCATTCTTGTGTGTAACAGATGCTTAGCAAATATGCACTGTTATTAATATCACCATCATGATTATTTGTTGCAAACCTGTCCACTGGGTAAATGCCAGCAGTTGGCACCTTACTCTGTATAGGAATCCACAAATCTGTGACCTTATTTCTGTCTAGGAAATGTATCTTACATGCCAAGAAAGACTTAGTCCCTTTAATGAAAGTCAGATGATTATTTCTTGACATGAACCTCAAATTTAACAGTTGTTTTTACCTGGGCATGTGTCTCTGAACCTCTGGATCTAGTGGTTTCAATGCTTTTTGGAGTTTCTACATTGTATAGTGCTAAAGATATATAATCCTACCTAGCAAGAGCTTATATATTTCATTTAATTTTTAAGGTACACTTATTTTATGCAAAATGTAAAGTCTAAAGTGTAGTGTGTTTATGTTGTTGTTATTATTAGATACATTGTGTTTATGTATCTAATACTGTATTTACTCACAAATGTGTGTAAATGTTTATTCACATAGAACCAACAGTATTTACATGAGGCTTTATGAGTTTGTGTATACATGCTGTTTCTTGTCAGCATGAGCTGCAGCATGTATAGCTGAAAGACCTAATTTTCCTTATAAGACTCATAATAAATCTGTAACCGTCATCATTTTCTCTGGCCTTATGATGTGATACAAACTGTGTTAAGTGATTTACATATCTCATCTATTTTGCTTTACATCTATAGTAGCCCTGTACAGGGATGACACTATCCCTGCCTATATGTGGGACCTGAGGAGTCAAGATTTGAGTGTGGCAGAGTCAGAACCCATATACACATGTATCTGTTGGCATTGAGTATGATGTTATGATGGCACATGTTCTGTCTGTCAACTCTACTGATCTCCCACTCTATACTTTACTTAAAGAGCAAAGCCCAGATATACATGCAAACAGAACACTGTAAACACAATAAATAAATAAATAAAAATTATTTTAAAAAAGAGCAAAGCCCACTACCAATTAGAAGTATCCAATGACTAGGGTTCATTATTGTGTTACTATTCTGATTTTGTGTCTTGATGCATAGACATATGCTAAGTTATCGCTCCCTCCATTTGGAATACTCTTCAGTGTGTATTTGACTGTCCTGTGTGGTTTTGTCTTCATCTGGTACTATAAAAGCTCAGTGGTTCTCCTTCCTTGGGGTTATAATGCTTAGTCCTTCGGAATGTGTGCTGATTTGAATTTTAGTGCATATGGTATTTTCCAGAGCAGGAGCAGTGGCTGGAAAATACAATTCCTTTGGAAACATGCTTGCAAAATATGCATTGCCGAAATGTATTGCTCCAATCTTCTGCTCCATGTCTATCGCTGCAGGGAAGGTCACTACCCAGGGCTGAAACATCAGGGATCTGTCCTGTTCATGATGATTACTGGGGGGTTGAAATCAAACACCGTAGCCAAATATCAGTGTGATGTGAAGATCTTTAACTGAGCAAGGCCTGACAATTTTTAGTGGCCAATAAATTAAATACATTTTAAAAATGGTTTAAGTGACACTTAGCCAGCCAAAACTCAATTTGATTTCTTTTCTAAGGAAGACTATTTAGAATGAAAATTCCAGCAACTACCACAGTATACAAGTCTAAGCACCTTAAGATTGGTTTAATAGTTGATGAAAAGGATGCTATTTGTTCTCTAAAACTCTTAAGTTTATAAAATATGTCATAACTCAAACAAGCATATGTAAGCACGATATGGCAAGTGTTCCTCAGCAAATTTTCAAGGGATTGGAACATTTCCCAAGCCATTTAGAAGAGAAAAGATAAAGCACTTTTCTTTTGGACTCCCCAAAGGATATATTATTAAATACAAATGTAGAGCATTCTGAAATGGCTGAGCAGGCCATTATTGTGATATGCTCTTCCATAGCCAAGGTTTTAATATTGTTTTCAATGGAGCATCAGGTTTCACAGATAAAGATTAAGACTTTTTTTAAGATTTGTTAAAGTAAATTTGGAAAATTGTGGATTGCAACACCGCTTAGTTCTAAGATATTCCTTTAGCCAAAATCAAATATCTGCATTTCTCCACATCAATTGTGTTTGGAGTATTGTGAAATAATTGTCAGGAAAAAATATGTATCTCAGCCTTGTACTTCATTCTCTTTTCCAAATATGAGCGCAAATAGTTGGAACTTCCAGCAGTAGATAGGCTTTGACAGTCAAAATAAAGCTATCATGTATAGAATGAAGAAAATTTCTCAAGACTACAGTTCATCAAGTTTATATTTACTTCGTTCATTCTGGCTGAAGAGCAAGATTTGTTTCCTTTGTGTTTAGTCCAAGAGTGTTTCAGGAATATATTGTTTAACTACTTATTATATAAAATACAATAATTCCTATGATTCATTCTCTTCATCCTCTAAGGCAGGCTTGCATATTTAAATGTCTATGGGGCCTAGCATGGAAAGGCATGAATAAAGGTAGAGGTTGCTACTTTTGCTAAAGGCATCAGTGGCTAATCAGCTCAACAAAATCATTGCATTCAAAAATTTGTAGCCAACATTGTCAGAACAGTCTGGGTTGATTTTCCCTTTTTGAAAGAAAGTAAAATTATTATTATTATTTATTACTATTATCAAAAAATTATCCTGGTTCTTCTACATGGTGCAGGATAAGTCAATTTTAAACATAGCATATTGGTTCCACAGCTGAGTAACATGTGACTTGCAAGTCCGTCATCAGCAATGCCTTGGCTTAAAGCTTAGCATCCCGAGTCTCTCAATTTCCCTTAACTTAGTCCAACGTATCAGTTGTTGGCAATGAAAATTCTCTCATTAGAAGTGGAGAGTTTCTCTATTTTTGCTCTTTTGTCATGTTAATTTATGGTTATATAGAGGAAGAGGTTTTACTGTGGCATTTACATTCACATATAATTATAGTTTGATCTGTCCTCTGCTGCATCTCCCCCATCCTGCTGGTCCCACCTCTCCTTTCAAGTATCTCCTTCCGCTTTCATGACATGTGTATCCCATCCCCCTCTCCTGTTCTCATCTTTTCCCTCTATACTTCTTCTTCCTTCTTATGGTTCCCTGTGTTCTCTCATATCTTACATATATGTGTTGTGCTTTCTTTAATTAGATGAGTTTCTGTTTCTGTGACAGACTTGTGTCTGAGCTGTCAGTCTGCTTGACCCTGCCCTAATGTGCCCTGTGCAAAATGTCAGATGGAAATCCTTGGAAAAGTGGTGCTTTGGGAACTTCCTTCATCCCCAGAGTTAAAAAGTAAGAAGGAATAAATCCTTGACTTCTGGTTTCTATATTAATATTGTCATTTAATAGTTTTTATCATTTTATCACAATCCAACAAACATCAGTAGTGCGTCGATATTGCTGAGGAACTCAAGATGTAATTATTTTTTAGTCCAAATAAAGGTCAATGGTATAGTCTCTGAAATCATGTTTCATTCCAAAGGGAGACATTTGGTCCTGACTGAAAAGATAACACAGAAATTTTCTGTCATCAAATTTATCATTTCTCTGACACATGTTGGAGGAGCCACTTCCATTTTTATTTTGTCCTGGACTGAATTGATACTCCTCGTGTGCAATATTTCTCTCACCATAAAGATTTTAGGTTCTCCTTTTCCTTTAGCTAGTTTATTTTAGACTGCTCCTTTAGCAACTGATGAAAAGCTTTGACCTTTGTTGTTCACTAATTGACCTTGGCTTAGTTTAGACTATCAGGATGGCTGCTCCCTTTGAACTGGCTTTATGAGTAGTTAAATGAGGCCTCAACAGTTGTGTTCCTACCATAGCAAAACCTGGAAGGCAGGTGACAACTTACAACACAACAAAGGGACTTGGGTGTGTTTGTGATCATGGCAAGACCAAGTAGCGCGAAGCCAAGGATCTGCAAAGAGTATCAAACCCCTTCCATTTGGAAAGAACACATCCTTACACTCCTACCTGCTCTTCCTTATTTACATCGCTAAACAATGACAATGTAAAGTTTAACTTGAGCATCTCTACTCCTTAACGTGTAAGCAAAGACGTAGTGAGTGAGAAGGTTGTTTCACTAAGAAATCGTCAATGGAAAGGGAGAGACTGCTCTCCCCAGTGGTTTAACCCCACACATCACAGGAGATGTATGTCTTCTCTAAGAGCTCTCATTGCTTCTAAAGTACAAAGTCTCCATCTTTGTGTTAATAGGGTTCCAAAACATGCCATTGTGTGTTGTCTTGAAGAACAAATGTCTGCCAGCCACCTATTCACTATATAGTCACTATATAGCTGTATGAAGTTTGGTATTACTTATCACTGTGAAAATTAAGCCTTCTCTTAAGATGGAGTCTTAAATTCTTGTTCTATAATGTCATTCTCTACCATATTAGTGGAAGCTTATGAAATTAAATTAAGAGATCATGAAAGAAACTAAGCTTTGTTGTTTCTATGCAGTACTCCATGATTCATTTTGGGATCTAGGAATCCTACATGAATGTGTATAAATATCTCCCAAAGGTTTTATGCTCACATATGTTTTTAATTAAAAACTTTTACTGTGGAGTTGGAGAGTTGGCTCAGCAGGTAAGAACATTTGTTGCTTTTACAGAGGACCTGGATTCAATTCCTGGTACTTACTTGGAGGCTCACAGTCATCTGAACTTTTGTGCTAGGCAATCCAACACTTTTTTTCTGACCTCTTTGGGCACCAGGCACCTGGTATTCCTACATACATGCACACAGAAAACACATACACACAAAATAATAAGTAAATGTGAATATTGAGAATTTTATATATGAATACAGTATTTATATTATTTTTTAACCACTTTCTGTCTTCCCTTTCCTGTGTCTTTCCCACTCACTTTCAGATTATTGGTCTCTACTTCTTTAATTAACACACACACACACACACACACACACACACACACGAGAGGAGGGTACCGAGAGCTTACTGAATTCATTTAGTGTTTAGGGTGAGCACTTAGTATTGGATGATCAATTAGGGAACTCATCCTTTAAGAAGACTGATTCTACAGCTCTCAACAACCATTATTGCCTGTAGCTCTTCATCAAAGGCTAAAGGCCTGTGAGACTTTACCCACCCCCATTGGTATGTAGTGGAGACGTCTTTGTTTAGTTCTCCTTTGAGTGACCATATTGTTGAGATTTCATGAGTAGAGAAGATACAGTTGTTATATTTGACCCTAGCTTTAGTTCTATAGTTTTGACTGTTTAATTCCTTAGAGAAGAAAGTTTAGTTATGAAAAAGGTAAATGCTTGTATGTATTTTGCAGGCTGGGTTCTTCCTGCTGTGTTAGGAAACAGAAGTCTAGAGATCCCCAAGCACTGAAAAAAAAATAAAAAAAGAAAAAAAAAGACATAGGACATAAATATATTTCCAAATAGTCTCTTAAATTTAGGTCTAAAATGAGTATTCAGAAACAGATTTACTAGAGTCTTTAATTAGAATCTGTGCCTCTGGGCTGGAGAGATGGCTCAGAGGTTAAGAGCACTGACTGCTCTTCCTGAGGTCCTGAGTTCAATTCCCAGCAACTACATGGTGGCTCACAACCATCCATAATGAGATCTGGTGCCCTTTTCTGGCCTGCAGTCATACATGCTGTATACATAATAAATAAATAAATAAATAAATAAATAAATAAATAAATAAATCTTTAAAAAAAAAAAGAATCTGTGCCTCTGTATGTATGTATGAGTGCAAGATGTGTGTGTGTATGTGTGTGTGTGTGTGTGTGTGTGTGTGTGTGTGTGTGTGTGTGTTTGATGTTCAGGAGGCAGCTTGCAAAAGACTATTCTCTCCTTTCATCATACAAGTCCTGGCCCTTAAATTTGGGCCATTGGTCTCAGCAAAACTCATTTTACCCACCAACCTAATTTAGCTGACCAACATCTTATTTTTTTGAGATGGGCCAGTGAGCCCCAGGAAGCCTCCTGTTTCTGCCTCTCAGCACTGGAATTGCAAGCCCCACCACTTCAGTGAACTTTTAATGTGTGCACATGTTATCAAACTATGGTCCTCAATCTCATCCAGCAACTGCTTTAGGGACTGACTCCTCTTCCCAGCCCCTAAGTTGCTTTTTAAGATGCACTCTTTTGGTTAGTCTTTTACATCCTAATAAATCATGTTAATTTATTTCTTTTTCATGGCATGTTACATTTAAACAACAATCAAATGAAATGAAATAAATGTTTCTGTGTGTATGTATGAATGCATGCATGCAATCCAAGAGGATTTAGTTTTTTATCTTAATACTGCATTATTTATTTATTTATTTATTTATTTATTTATTTATTTATTTTCTTTTTAGTTATTTTGTATGGGGGTACACATATGCTAAGGCACATGTGTGGAGGTCACAGGAGAACATGTGGGAATCAGTTCTCTCCTTTCACCATGTGGACCCCCAGAGAGAACTGAACTCTTGTGTTAGGCTCAGCAGCAGATCGTTTAATGCACAAAAGTCATCTCATTGGCCTGATTTCCTCTTCTCTACCCAAATGCTACTGTGCACACAAAGCTTATTATGAAAAATGTAGATTATAGTTATTTTATTAGTATAGTCAATTAATGTAAAGAAGAATGTTATATCTATATTTCCTGTTGTTTTATGAAAGAATGAATTCTGAAGCTCATAATATCAGTCATATAGTAACTTTCTGGAATATGCTTGTAGAGCTGAAAGATGTACAGGCTGCTGAAGTGCTTAAGATACTGTGAATTTAAATTTTCTCTTAGAGTATCACATCTATTTGACACTATTCTAAAAGAGCACAGTAGTCCCAGGTGACTTACCGTTTGGATCAGTGAGTGTAACAGCCCCAAAGACCTCCACACTGCTAGGGAAACTTCCTTGGCAATCAGTTTCTAAATCCCAAATGCCATAAAATAAAAGTTATTTTCATATAATCTCCATCACTTATTTACTCATTGTTTATTTAAGGAAATAATATTGTCACTGGCTTATGCCATTCATCTTCTGCCTACATTCTGTTCACCTACATGAGAATAGGAAAGGGAACCATGAAGTGCCAAACAGCCCTGAACCTGGTGTATCTCACGAGCATCAATACATTGTTCATTAAAATGCTGAAGGATTGAATTCAAAATGATAGTTAATTGTATACCTGCCAGGAATTCTAACTACCATCAGGTAGAAAATGAGCCAGTACTGTTTACAAGTGAGGCCTCTCTGATTTCGCTTATTATACAACATGTTCTGGGTAAAACTGTTTTTAGTGTACAAGAACTCTCAGTTTCAAGGCATCGCAGTTTCAGAGAAAAGACATCGTGTGTGTGTGTGTGTGTGTGTGTGTGTGTGTGTGTGTGTGTGTGTGTATGCATATAGTATATATGAAACAACATGTGCATACTTAGAAATAAGGTGTGGAATATAAATGTGGAGTGTATAGTGATCCTATATTTGTATCATTGTGTTCTATGGAAAATTAGGCACATGTCTATTGGTTGAGCCATGAGTCTTCTATTTTGCCATCTATAAAAGTCTTTGAGAAGAAATCATAGCAATACGGTTTTAATCTCTTAGAGTTAGCATTTGGTAGCATGGGTACATGAAATGTCAGTTTGGAATCTTGAGGAAAGTGGTTTTAAGAAATGGGACTTTCTTTAAAAAAATCAAAGAGAATCAGACTTGACACATCTCTTTAATATTCTCCCCACTGTATTACCACAGAGGTTATATATTTAATCCAAGGGACTTTATTGAACATTTTTTAAATTATTTGGGAATTGCTCTTTTAACTGTAAGAGTATTTTAAAATTCTTTAAAATGGTGGCAAGTACTCCATCTTTCAAGATAAATTTCATCTTTAAAAGAGTAAAATGTTACTGGTCAGTGCTGAAAATTAAGTTGAGCTATGAAAATAGATATTTTCTTAATATCAGTTTGTACATACTGATATTCTAATCACATAAGTTTCAGATAACTGTCTGGTTGTTGATATTTTAGTCACATAAGTTTCAGATAACAGGCTGGTTTTCTTGTAAAATAGTAAGGATTTTTTTTCATGGAATTAGAAAAAATATAAATATATTGGGGATGCCTCAATATTGGTAAACAAGCTCAGATGTTTCCCAAGTGATATTCTAAAGAAGACTATTTTTAAGTGTGTAATATCTTTTCCCATATTTAGTTAAACCTTGCAGCAAAAGAAGCCAAAAGAAACTAAATCTGGATGAAGACAAAGTAACATTGGTATGATAGCATTGCCAGATAAAATAGAGAGCCTCTAATAAAATCTAAATATCATATTAACAATTGATGATTTTACAAATTTATTACTGTGCATGAATGATGTATGTGTACTGGTACATGTGCCACTTACACGTGTACAGAGAGATCAGAGGACAACTTCCTGGAGTGGACTCTCTTCATCTACCCTTATGTGAGTTCCATGGTTGGAACTCAGGTCACCAAATATATGGTGCAAGCACCTTTAGCCACAGAGCCATTTCACTGGCCCAAGGAATGATAACAAATAGTTGGGCATACTTATGCTAAAAACAGCAACAACTACAACAACAAAAACCCACTGCTTGATTATCTGAAATCCACACTTAGATGTCCTGTATATTTGCTTAATCTGCTAAGGCTGAATGTGAATCATTAGCTGTTGTCCCACAAACACCTGTGGAGTACATTCTGATTTCCAAATGGCCCTGTATTTTGGGGAAGTGGCATAGTCCTCAAAAGGCTCACAGTCTATCAAAGGACATGGGAAATATGCAAATAGCTTGCTTTAAGAGAAATTGGTAAATGCTCCCTGATACAATGACTTATCAAAGAATAAGGTGGTCACTTCTGGCTGAGGAAACCAAAGACAGTTGGGTTGATAACAGATGTGGCATGAAAGGACTGTTGTTTTTCAACCACCTGGAAGCCCATCTGGAGAATGAACAGCACCTGGGAAGATAGTAACTTGATACTATGGATTGTGTTGAAGGGATTACTGTTTAATGAGACTTCTCAGACTTAACCACACGTCATAATCATGTAGGAGACAGGTTAATAGCACAGCTTTTGGGTTCATGACTCCAAGAGGTTTGGACTCAGCAACCTGTGTACTCAGAGAATTTGAAATTCATTTTTAATTAAAATAGATAATGTTCCTTCTGTTTCTATTGTGTGGAACAATTTGAAGAGTATTGGCATTAGCTCTTCTTTGAAATTCTGGTAGAATTCTGCACTGAAACCATCTGGTCTTGGGCTTTTCTTTGGTTGGGAGAATTTTAATGACTGTTTCTAATTCCTTAGGGGTTATAAGTCTATTTAAATTGTTTATCTGGTCTTGATTTAAATTTTTGTATGTGGTACCTATCCAGAAAATTATCCATTTCTTTCAGATTTTCCAATTTTGTGGAATACAGGGTTTTGAAGTATGACCTGATGATTCTCTGGATTTTCTCATTGTCTGTTGTTATGTCTCCCTTTTCATTTTTGATTTTGTTAATTTGGATGCTCTCTCTCTGTCTTTTGGTTAGTTTGGATAAGGATTTGTCTGTCTTATTTTCTCAAAGAACCAACTCTTTGTTTCATTGATTCATTGATTCTTTATATTCTCTTTGTTTCTATTTTACTGATTTCAGCCCTCTATTTGATTACTTCCAAGGTCGTCTGTTTCTCCTGGGAAAGTTTGCTTCTTTTTGTTCTAGAGCTTTTAGGTGTCCTGTTAAGTCGCTAGTGTGAGATTTCTCCAACTTCTTTATGTGAGCATTTAGTGCTATGAATTTTCCTCTTAGCATTGTTTTCATAGTGCTCTATGGGTGAGAACCCCAGTCCTTTGTAAAATCATGTGCCCTCTGGAGCATTTTCATGCCTGTTGCCCATTTGCTAGCGTATTTTCAAATGACTGGACAAATAATTATTTTCCCAATGTAGAAATGGAGTGTGCAATCATTCTCCTTCAACAGACTCCAATCATCACTACTCAGCTGTGATTCTACCGCCATAAGATTGGTTGGCAGCCAGTGAGACAAGAAAATATTGATAGATTACTAAGCATCAATTAGCTAGTGGAAAAATTGAAGTTAGATAAGTGGGAAATGTTTAATTTTAAGTTGAAGGAATTGCCAGGCTTGTATTTATTTAATGACCTCAATTTATATGTAATATATATCAAATAAAACTTTGAATTTCTTTAGACTGAGTGTGTATTCATCACATGTGAATAAAGCCTCCATATTTCCTGTTACTTTTCATTGCAGAGTGAATGTAGATTTATTAAAGTTATTTATTTTTACATTAAAAATATATATTATACTATATATATGTGTATATGTGTGTGTATATATATATATATATATATATATATATTCTTATTATGGTTTCCCCTCCCACAACTCCTCCCAGATCCTCCCCACCCACACAAATCCATATTTTCTTGCTCTTTGTCAGAAAACAGAATGAGAGACCCTGGAATACATACAGGATAGTGTCATCAAATCCCACACCCTCGAGGCTCAGGAAACACCACAGAAGAGGGGCAGGAAGAGCTAGAGGGGATGGAGGACACCAAGGAAAGGAGACCTTCTAGACAAAACAGAACTGACATATGTATGAACTCACAGACAATGGAAGCATGCACAGGACCTGCACAAGTCGAAGCCAGATGGGGTCCCAGCGCTGAGAATGGGAGTGGACACAAGCCCCTTCCCCAATCTAGAAGCGATGTCTAATTGATAACCTCTTGCAAAGGAAAACTTAGTTTTCTTCGATGGAGTCTCACTGAGTATACAAACTACATGTCTATGCCCAGCAGTAGATGACCAACACAAAACGAAATCAATGGTGTTTTTAGAATTTTTTTTTTGTTTCATAATGCTTTGTCTGGGCATATTTTTTTAACCTACAATCCTTTTGCTTATATGTTATGGTTTCCAATTTTGCGTCTCCAGGGGATTTCTGTGTGTGACTTCGTGTGTTCCTGTGTCTGTATGTGTATTTTGTGCATTTTCTTTAGTTCTCTTTTTCCTGCTCATTTCTTTGTTTTCTCATACTCAGAAATTTGAATTCTTAATGAGTTCCCAGGTGATGCTGCTGCTGCTGGCCTGGAGACCACACTTAAGGAAACATGTGCAACTCTGTGCACAAGTAAGAGCCACTCTGTGTGTGACAGGCTGAAAAGGGGGGCCCTGCCAGCTCCATCTGTCTTGCTCTGAAATTTCAGTTTTGTTTAATAGAAAACAGAGGGCCATTAAAGGCTGACAAGCAGGGTGACAAAGCTGAGTTCTATTGTAGGAAAGTTTATCTGGTGGCCCTTGGGGACTGATTGAAAGGGCCACTGACAGACCAGAGAAGCAAGGCTCATTACGTGGCCGCTGAAGCGGATGGGAGAAGTCAGGAACCCAAAGTGGAGAGGTAACATCTGGATCGAATGCAGCACTTGCTTAGGGAGCTGCTTGTTGTTTGTGGGTCTGAGAGACAGGTGGTAGATTTCTCTTAATGGACTCTTCTTTCATAAGAGGCCAATTTTAGAATTGGTAGGAATTTCGTTTTTCAGGATCATGTGAAGTTTCGGAAAAAAGAAAAAAGTACTGGTTTTCAAATTAAAAAAAAAAAAGAAGAAAGTTCTTACCTGTGTAACTAAAGTAAACTTTTCCAAGAAGAGAAAAGAGAAAAGTAGGTTCTGTTGTCTATTAAAATACTTACAGGTATCCCAAAAGATTGGCCCACGAAGATGAGTGGTGAGCAGACATGTATTATGATGGTCCCTTGAATTTTATCACTCATATCCTATTACAGTTTACAAGGAATACCTCCCAAATCTTTAGACACATTTTCTCAGGCCAGTTTTATTTCTCATACTGAATGACTTCAACTTGTTCAGGTCTGAAAATTTTCTGGGCCAATATTTTCTGGATTCTTTGAGAAGATCTGGATTACAGATACAGAGGAGTAACACCAATGATGATGCCTTTCCTAGAGTGAGTGGCATTCAAAGTATCGGCAACATTGCAAGAAAAGGTTGTTGGGAACTCAGAATGGTGGCTTTCCCCCAAAGCTGTTTGCGCTCTATCAGTACTGGGGACAAGTTGTTCCACTGTTGCTCGTGTAGAACTTACTAATTTTTACCTCTGTAACTTTTAGTTACACTTTTCTATGAAAATATTGTTTTATTTTTTGAAAGCTTGGGAAATGTTTTACATACAAAGAAAAGCATAATGGTCACCTATAAGTACCTGATTTTACCAAAGCACTCAGCGCCTTGGAGTATGTCTCCCTATAGTGCACACTGCTTTGTGACTTGATGGTTTTGTGAATATGACATTGTGGATATTTTCTCATACCAAAGATTATCTTCTTTAAAATATAGCTTATATTGTTTAATGTTTATAAAGTATCACAACTTTATCCTATATTTTCAATATTTTTGATTTTCAGTGTTTAGTATCATTTATTTTTGCAGTATGCATTCTTATAGCTGAATTTTTGTCATTCTTGCAAATGTATTTCCATTTAGCAGATTCATATTTTACCACATAGGGACCCAGGTGCAATGTTTTAAAAGAGAAAGGGATACTTTAAAGGAAGATGCAACATTTTAATGCATGGCTGGGATTAGAGCTTGCCAACATGTTTTGCTTGAGCACACACAGGAAATTATGGATGCTGCTCCCAGCTTAAGGAAAGGAAGTCAGGCATCTTACCTGTCTTGTAACCATTAACTACATCTTCGCTCAGATTGGGGTGGTGTCTGGGTTTTCTATTCCCTACTACTATTGTGTTTATTTTATAATTCACATTTGGAGATGAGGGGACTAATTTCACAATATTGACATCATATCTAGATTTGTGTTTTCACATAGATTTAAGTTGGAGAAAGTCATAATAAAATATTTAGGACAGGATAAAATATTGATTAACTGCTTGCTCATTTGTAAAATTAGTATAGCAAAATTTAAATGTATATTATTTTCCCAAAAACATTATGATCCTTTTGGTTATTAACTTTTTAATACTTGAGGGTAATTTGGTTTTGTTTCATCTAAATTCTTTATATTTCTTGGATGTGATCTTCAAATGCTTTCCTACTTAAATATACTTTTTTAAATATACTTTTTTTTTTTAAAAAAAAAGGTTAATCAGGCCATAAAATCTTCATAATGTTTTGTTGCATCACATGGGCTAGAGAGTTTATGTGTTGAATCATAGAACGAATCTATTCCTAGAAACCCCAACAATTTGTGAACCAGTAGTGGACCTCAGAGGTTCAGCCATCAGCATTGAAATGTCTCTACTGACTGTCACTATTCTGTAATTTCCTTATTTAGAGCAAACAGATGTAGGTTTCTTTTCTCTGACGTAACTCCTCAGTGTTGTTCTATAGCTGTGCCTCATCATTCACTCTGTTGGTATCCGCCAGTCTCTATCTACTTTCTAAAGTTTATGAGACTCGGTAAATCAGGAGTAGTCACTTTTGAAGGGAATGTTAAGAATTCTGAACTAAAAAGTTAAAAACAAACTGACATTGTGTTAATCCCACTGAATATCACAAAACATCCTGACAGAAGGGAAGCAAGTTCAAGCAACTATTTAGAAACGAGTATTGTTGGCTTTGAAAAGCTTTCAGGGGTCTTCTTAACCTCATTTCACTTAAAGGCACTGAACACATTCAAGGTCACATAGCTAGTGCTCACTGGATGATCTGAGGCTGCAGGTCTCCTGTGTTCACATGCCTGTTCTACAGAGATGAAGGCAATCTCCACACATGAAGAAATATGCATAGTATGAAAAGCAGCTAGATAAGACAGTAGATGGAGGGAGAATAGAAAAATAGTACAGCTTTTGTTGTTGTTGCTGTCTCATTCAAGAGGAAATTTGGTTTCTTGTTCTTGCAATTCATATGAACTTGGCCATCGTGTGTGTGTGTGTGTGTGTGTGTGTGTGTGTGTGTGTGTGTATCGCTTGCTTGCCACAAGTGTTTAGTTCCATCAGTCTGATTCCCCCTCTGCCCACCTCCCTCCATGGATACAAAGCTCTAATTGTACAAGGAAGTCCATAGAGAAATTGAGCTTGCTTACAGAAAATCTCTGTGGCTAACTTTGTGGAAAGTTCTGTCAGCTTGTAAAATGAGATGCATTTATATTAGGAATATCATGGATATATGATACATGACCAACACACAGACTTTGCCAGTAGTGATGAACTTTGAGTCAGGCTTTTACATGTAGACAATATTTATTTTCAAGTATTTTAAATCTATGTTCAGATCTTAATTTCAGTATTCTCTGTGCTTATTCAAAGTGGCTTGGGCTAGCCACAAGCTCTGCTCAACTCTAAGGCTATTAATAAAAGTTTTCAGAATCGAAATTGCTAGAAAGAGAAATCAAGTGAGCAATACTGATGATGATCGGGTGCTTTTGTACTGGATTCCCAGCCCAGTGCACATCTGGAATGGCGTGGGCCAAGAAATCTGCCTTAGCCCTGGCAACTTCTGTGTGGGTGAACCTTGTTTTAATTAGATCGAGTTGTTACCAGTGTCTCTGTGGGGGTAATCTCTTGCCTTCTACCAACATAGCAGACTAAATAGGATCCAGTTGACAATGAACCAGAAGCCCTGAATTTGCTCTGGGCCCAACTCTGAAATAATACAGATCTGTTCATGACTGGGTGAGAACGCTTAGTTCATCATATTCTACACCAAACCCTCTTGTACAAAGATTATCCTGCAGTGTTAAAATAGTGAGGCAGAAAGTTTACAATGGCTCCTCACTTTTTCTACTTACAAATGTCAAGGTGAGGATGTGTGTGTGTGTGTGTGTGTGTGTGTGTGTGTGTGTGTGTGTGTTATTTTAAAAATGCATTGCCTCCATTTTGCTGAGTTTGGAGTTTCACTAAGCATAAGTAGTTAACCTTTGGAATTAGTAAATGTTGCACAGGATCTTGCTTTCTTCCCTGCTGATGAAGACATTAGTCACTATTAACTCAGAAGCTTCAAACAGGCACCATTAGACTTGGTGCAGCCTCAAAATATGCTTGCTGAACAGTTACATAAAACTCATTGCCAATTCTACAAAGCAGAAACCCTGATTTTTTTTTCTTCAAAATCCTAGATATTTGGGTATTGTACCCAGAGTCCCACAAAGACCATCAAGAGACCAAATCCAATGCAAAATCAAAGAGTAGTTTTATTTTGAATTAAGTCGGGTCTCTCCATCCCTCTGATGCAGCAGCAGAGCAGGAGAGACCCTGAGTAGCAATGGGACAGGGTTTTTTTTTTTAGAATAAGATATTTATTTACTGTAAATTGATGCAACATTTTACTTAATGCCTAAGCTATATTATAGGCTTTTTATTTTATAATTTGATTTAATTTTACATATCAGCCACGGATTCCCCTGTCCTCCCTCCTCCTGCCCGCCCCCCCCCACCCCCCCCCCCCCCCATTCCCATCTCCTCCAGGGCAAGGACTTCCCTGGGGATTCAGCTCAACCTGGTAGATTCAGTCCAGGCAGGTCCAGTCCCCTCCTCCCAGGCTGAGCAAAGTGTCCCTGCATAGGCCCCAGGTTCTTAACAGTCAGCTCAGGCACTAAGGACAGGTCCCGGTGCCACTGCCTGGGGGCCTCCCAAACAGTTCAAGCTAATCAACTGTCTCACTTATCCAGAGGGCCTGATCCAGCTGGGGGCTCCTAAGCTATTGGTTCATAGTTCATGTGTTTCCACTAGTTTGGCTATTTGTCCCTGTGCTTTTTCTAATCTTGGTCTCAACAATTCTCGCTCATACAATCCCTCCTCTTTCTCGCCAATTGGATTCCTGGAGCTCCACCTGGGGCCTGGCTGTGGATCTCTGCATCTGCTTCTATCAGTCATTGGATGAGATTTCTAGCAGGGCAGTTAGGGTGTTTGGCCATTACCAGAGTAGGTCAGTTTGGGCTTTCTCTCGACCATTGCCAGTAGTCTATTGTGGAGGTATCTTTGTGGATTTCTGGGGACCTCTCTAGCACTTTGCTTCTTCCTATTCTCATGGGGTCTTCATTCATCATGATCTCTTTTTCCTTGTTCTCCCACTCTGTTCTTGATCCAGCTGGGATCTCCCGCTCCCCTAAGCTCTCTTTTCCTCGACCCTTGCCCTTCATTACTCCCCTCTCACGTCCAGTTTGCTCATGTAGATCTCATCCATTTCTCTGTCATTGGGTGATCACTGTGTCTTTCTTAGGGCCCTGTTTTCTAGGCAGCCTCCCTGGAGTTGTGAGTAGCAGTCTAGTCATCCTTTGTTTTACATCTAGTATCCTCCTACGAGTGGTTTTTAAAGCAAGGGGAGCTTGGGGTCTACAGACTACATAGGAACAGATTCAGGATTGGTTTATGTGAGTGGCAAAGTAACTTTTAATTGGCTAGAGTTAGTTGGGGTTACAGTTTACCATTTTAGGGCAGGCCTGAACAAGTCCTAGGCTTTGTCCTTGAGCTGCGATGGAGGCTGGCTGTCCTAGCATGTACTGACTGTGGGGTCTGGCTTAGTGGCCCAGGCTTGGTTCATCCTATCTCCCTGTTCCTGCTGGCAGGGCCATCAGTAATCAATTGTCTTTTTTTCATGGCCCTCCCAGAAACTGCTTGCTCTGCCGGGTCCTTTCAGGGGCTAGGTTGGGTGTATTGCTCCAGGCTCATCTTCCTGTATGAGAATAGGTGGCTGAATAAGGGATCCTGGATCTTCTCAGTCAGGTGAGTCAGGGACAGCTAGAGGGCTTCCCCTCTGGTTTGTTTGACAGGTATGCTACTGTCAGTGACATTCCTCATTGCAGTGACCAAAACATCCAAGAAAACATTTAAAAGGAAGGAACTGTTTATTTTGGCTCAAGTTTTCAGGAGTGTCCTTCTATCATGGCTGGGAAGGTATGGATGATTTTTCACCGTGGAGGGGAAAGAGTAGAATGGAAGAATACAAGCAGGATGAGGGAAAGGTACAGTCTCAAGACCACATCCTCAGTTACCTGCATGCTTCTCGCTTAGTCCCATCTCCTACCTTATATCGTCTCCCAATAATGGTGTCATGATATAACTCCATCAAAAGATAACCTGTTCTTGCTTTAGAGACTGCATTGTCCACTGTTCTTTGTAAAGATGCTGTCACAGATGCACAGGTGTGTTTAATGATTCTTCTATAACTTCTCAGTCCAATCAAGTTGACAATTAGTTATCCCAAATACCCACCTTATCCTTTGGGCACTTGAATCCTGGGCACAATCACAGGCATATGAACATGTCAGCAGCCTCCAATCTCAGTCCTTTCCTTTTCCACAGGTGAAACATACACGGATCTCCAAACTTCTGTCACTTTGGCATTCATATTTATCAGCAAGATCATTTTATTTCTAGGTTTGTTTTGAGTTTAAAATAAAACACCAACCCACGTAAAGCCTAGATCAATGTCTTGCTCCAATGAAGCATTTGGTTAATATTCATGATCCTTCGACCCTCCAGGTGTCAAGTCTCTCTTTTTTTTTTTTTTCTGGCTGTTGACACTGAAGTGACAGTATTTGCTACTTTTAACTCTGTAAGTTTGCTTTGAAACTACTACCTCAAAGTAATCTCTACTCTCAGTGACAATACACCCCAGTTGCCCTTGAGAACTACCGCTGCTCCCACCTTCCTTCCATCCTGGGGACTTCTGAGAACTTGTTAATGGGTATTACACTACCTCACAGCTTTCATAGCTACTGAAGTGCCGTTTTCCTTTGATACGGAGTTCTTTTAAATTTTGTTTCATGAAACTGAAAATTTTCTGCCATGACATGAAAATTAAGAGAAGAAAGCTATAATTTAATGTTCTAATGATGTTTGAGCCATTCTGTGCCCTGGTCTTTTTTCTCTCCAAGCTTCCCAGATAGCAGTTTCAGTACCAGAGCAGCAGAACCAGCTACAGCACGGAATAAACCCATACTGGCAGTGCTAAACACTGTGGATGACTTCTCACTCATTTAGGAGTATTGAGTGTTTGGACAGACAACAAGACAGCTCTTGTCTATACAGTGGATGATATGCTCTCAAATTCTCATCTCAAAAGTATGAAAAAAATCCACTCTTAGTGAGTAAAGAGAAATGGCAATGGAAATTTTATATGAAAAGTTACTGTGCGTCAAGCCTAAAGGGTTGCACCTGCCTCTCACATTTGTTACCCCTGATTGCAATGGTCTGGGTAGTGTGGTTCTCTTTGGAAAAGTTAGCGCAAGCATTTGATGGGCAACATATTGCCTAGGCTACATGAGTGAAGCCCTAGTGATGAGGTACTCCTCAATGTGCTCAGTGAAGTGGCTGCTTTCAGCTAATGGTGGTTAGTCCTGTTTTGCTGCTGTTGTATGGCATTCTAACTTGTCATCATTCAGCCTCAAAAATCCATGACCAAGTCACTGCATGACTTATTCTTTCTGAAAGAAAACTTGAAGTCCACTTCCACAGTAGGCATCTTGGGGTTGGAAGTAGAACTAGAGGTAGAGATGGATAAAGTAATGTTCAGAGCATCCTTTCTCTTCTGAGGGCTGCGTTTGTCAAGATGGAGTCTTATGCTTTGTTCCCATGTTAAAAAGTCCCCATTGTTGTCTTCCATTATCTTGCTCAGCTTCTTAAGTCTTATACTTTGTCATTTGGCAGCTTATTGAATAAGAAAAAAGTCAGAGTGTGAAAATTATCTTTATATTGCCAATATATGCTATTTGTAATTTTTTTCTACAAAAACTTAAACAGAAAATAATGAAATTGGGAAATTTATAATTTTGCTTTTGGAACATATCTGTGCATATCACTAGCAGTTGTACCTCCTTGTGTTGTGGTGTGAAGAGAGTGAGTTTAAACCCAGTGAACTGAGTCTGAAAAGTGGTGAAAAAATTATAAATCATTAAAGTGATGTAAATACTGTTATTTGTAAATAAAATTAAGTTTAAGATGATCATTCACTTTTATATGCCCCTATAAACATTCACAGAACACTGGATGTGCACAGCCAAATCAACTACTTAGTCAGAAACTATTTAGACAAGAAAATTGGAGAAACTGCACATCAAAAAGGAAACCTCCAAGCAAAGAGACTGTTGTGTGCTGTATGGTGGGCTGGTTGCCATAATACTGAGAAATGAGTTGTTTGGTAAGGAAAAGCAAGTGATGATGATCTCAGTGAGGGAAGAAAGGACGAATATTGTAGCAGAGGGAATAGAGCCTAGGAAGGTTTTAAAAGGAGTTACTAAGCCGTGTACATCAGTTTAAACAGTCTGATATCCTGTCAGTATGGATGGGAGATGGGAAGCAGAGCCAGAGCTGAAAAAAAAAATGTTATAGACCAGACTGTGAGAGGTCTTTCTGATCAGGTCTAAATTCTGACATCCTGGTGGGGGAGTGAATAACTTCTAAAGCAGTGAATCTCTGCTCATTAGAATTGCCTGGAAACATTTTTAGCACGGTCCATGACTAACCCCATCACAGACTAATTAAATCAAAGTTTCTTAGAAGGGTGCTCAGGCATTAGGGTTTTTAAAAATCCCCCTAGATGATGTCTAACATGCAGCTGGTTGAGGGGAACTCTTCTAAATGGTATGAAGCGGAGTGTAAGGTAATAGAATGGCAACACTTTGAGCCAGGGGCTCACAAGAACTGACGTGAGCCCGCAAACCCAACGTGCTTTGATGTTGGAAGAGGGGAAGAGGAAGGCAGTGAGGCTTCTTCCTAGGTTTCCAGTTCCGTGAACAGGGACTAGATGAGGATTAAACTCAACAAAGTAGAAAATATAACAAGCTTATGGCTTCATGAAAAAGACAGGACTCTTTTTCCCTAATTGAGCCTGAAATTCTGTGAAGCATATCTAGAGGCTGTTAGCTGTTCATGTCTTATGCAGAGTCACCAGCTTATCTTAGACTCTGAAGGTTCAGGAGGAGGCGAGAGCTCATGAGAAGTAGATAGTGCCTGATGGTGGTACTCACAATAGAACATCTGCTTCACAGGTGGGAGGCCTTGGGTTCAATCAAATATGCTCTCTCTTCTGTGTGAAGTTTGAAAAGGTATGAAAATCACTCAAATTACTGAGCCCCTAAAGCCATCAAACTTTAAAAACTGCCTTAATTACTTTTCTGTTTCTGCGAAGAGACACCATGACCAAGATGATTTGTATGAGCTTATTGGGAGCTTACAGTTTCAGAGGTTTGAAGTTGATGACCATCATGACAAACAACTCCAACAACTTTGGGCAGAGCATAAAATATATGAGCCAATAAGGACCATTCACATTCAAACTACCACAAGAACATAGGAGAAAAGGGCTCACAAAAAAAGAGCACGCTAGAGTCAAACTGAAAACCATCCACATTAACTGTCATCTTGTACATGAATTTATGTTTTGCCCATTTGGTGATCAAGTAATAACTGAAACTTTAAAAGCAAAATCTACTTTAGACCATGCCTTAAAATCCATTTTACATCATTAAGCAAACACTCCCAAATGATAGCCATTGCATTTTCCAAGACTCACAACACTCAGACACTGTTTCTATGAAGAGAGAGAGAGAGAGAGAGAGAGAGAGAGAGAGAGAGAGAGAGAGAGAGAGAGAGA
>CABHPP010000425.1:0-26071 GCA_902168425.1 Peromyscus attwateri | reverse complement strand
AGAGAGAGAGAGAGAGAGAGAGAGAGAGAGAGAGAGAGAGAGAGAGAATATGTGTGTTTGTGTGTAGCACTTTTGTTTTATGAATGATAGGACAGAGAGGTCCTCTGGCACCTATTTTGCTGACTGAACTTTTCAACCCAGTAAGTTTTGCCTTTATTTTCTGTCCAACTGAAGTATAAGGATAAATTCACTTTGTCTATGTAAGTAAAGAAAACAAACAAACAAACGAACAAACAACAATAAAAACTAATGAAGTTTTCTTAGGCATGATGACTCATAATGGAAGTAGCCATTTCCAGTTCCCTGTTCAACATTTTAACTCTCTCAGCAACTTCCCCCAAAGCAAAGTTCTAACTGCCAGATCTAAGACTAGCTCCACTTTAGAAGGATTTATTTAGAATCAAACCATCAAATTAAAATGTCCAGCTTTAAAAAGTAAGGAAACAGAGGGAGTACAAGGACAGACATGTGTTTGGGGTGACAGAGTACTAACAAGGGCTCGCCCACTATAAGCCAAAACAGCTTTCTAGTTACTCAGCAGTATTTTTCCCATATAGAAATGATAGTCTCCTGTCTGTTAGATTGCCTACAATTCTACCAGCTAGATCATTTCAGTAGGCAAGGGAAATATTTTGAAATGAGTAAAACTTGTGTAAGGATCTTGGAGCTACTGGCCACTATTGGGCTTTGTTTGGATTCTTTGCCTCCTTTTTTTTTTTTTTTTTGAGACAGAGTTTCTCTGTGTAGTTTTGGTGCCTGTCCTGGATCTCGCTCTGTAGACAAGGCTGGCCTTGAACTTACAGAGATCTGCCTGGCTCTGCCTCCCGAGTGCTGGGATTAAAGGCGTGCACCACTGCTGCCTGGCTTCTTTTGCCCTCTTAATGCTGTTTTAATGGTGATCAGTGGCCAGGAGGCAGGGGGCACACTGGTTGATGAAGTAGAACTTGGCTGTTTGAGGATGCTGCAGTAGTGTGTAGGTGGCTGGGCACTTCAGTTGAGAAACACTTCCTGGAAAAAAGACTTAGAACTGATGACAAGGGGAATCTTGAAAGTTCTGGATGGTGTTCATGTGTACAAATAAGATTTTGTTAACTGTAATAATCTTGACAATTTAGAGTGTTTTCTTTACTGAGCCAGTTAAACAAAATTGTATATATGGCACTTCGCCATGGGCTGGTATGGCATTTGTATTCAAGACACCAAACTTATGTCAAATCACAATTTCATTATCAATACATACTGAAACATATGCTTAGTGGTCTTTGTACATCATAACTGAATCTAACTGATTTTGAGCAAACCATTCAATAAAGAACTGAATTCTTGATTCTAACAACCCAATTTACAAGCATATTTTAGAGCATAATGTATTTTTAAATAGAGCTATGCCAGACACGTATGCACTGATATAAAATTGTTGAGATTTAACCACCATGATGGACTATAATGTGAAAGGTTTGGAAATAAAATATTTATAAATTCTATAGCAGGTAGCAAGAAACGAGGAGACTTTTTCTGACCACCCACATTAAATCAAGAGCTACAAAAAGAAGCCACTGAAAACTATGGGAATTGTTTTGTTCTAAAGTAAGAAAATCTACCAAAACAAAAAAATACTTTAAATGCTTCACAGAGAAAAGGGGAGCTGGTATTTCATGCCTGTCAGATGCTAGATGAGTTGGTTCCCCAACAACATCGGAGAGGCATCATTAGCTCCACTGTACATGCTGAGAAGCCCAGGCTCAGAGAGGGTAAGTAATTAGCCCAGGGACACAAGACTAGTACTTAAAACAGCCAGAACTCAAATGCAGATCTGGCTGTTCTGCCTCTTGTGGCTCACAATTTATTCCAATCACTTTGTTGTATTTTACAAATGTACTTCAAAATAATTCTTTGCAACACTTTGTAATTTTTGTTATTGAGAGGTTTGAAGACATAATCTAGAAAAAGAAATCAAAGTATAATGCTTCCCTGCTGTTTGTTTGTTTGCTTGTTTGTTTGTTTTTAAGGCTGTGGTTTGTATCTGCTTGGAAGCAAAACTGCTAATCATGGTTTCATTTCCATTGCAACAGTTCCATAACCAAACTGCAGGGGTACTGTGTGGGCTTGTTTTTATGTCAGCCTGACACAAGCTAGAGTTATCTGAGAGCAGTTAACCTTGATTGAGAAAACGGCTCCACAAGTTTGACTGCAGGCAAGCGTGTAGAGTATTTTCTTAATTAGTGATTGATGTAGAAAGGCCCTGCCCATTGTGGGTGGAGCCGTCCCTGGTCTGGTGGTCTTGGGTTCTATAAGAAAGCAGACTGAGCAAGCCATTAGGAACAAGCCAGTAAGCAGCATCCCTTCATGGTCTCTACATCAGCTCCGCCTCCAGGTTCCTGCCCTGTTTGAGTTCCTGTCTTGATTTCCTTCAAGGATGGACTGTGATATGGAAGTGTAAACCAAATACGTTCTTCCTTCCACAAGTTTCTTTTGGCTGTAGTAGTTTATCACAGCAATACTAGCTTTACGACAGGTGTGATATTTCCATCCGGAGTTCATGAGACAGGACCATGCTTATAGAAGAAGATATTTTTAAGAGCTCCTCTTGTATTTTTATTTTGGTAGAATTGCAGTGGGACTTCTGAGGCAGGAAAAATATGTTGCATTGTATTCTGGTGTGGCTCCAGTGTGGTAGGCTTTTATTGTAGCTGTTGTTTAATATTTTATCAATGCTTTGCTAAGTTTCCATTGTACAGAACAATGGGCTTCTAGTTGAATGATGTGTCCTTTTAATAAGCATTTCCCTAGATTTTAAAGAAAGTGTTGGTGTTTTAGCACAAAAATAAACAGAATTGATATCATGTCTCCTTAGCCTCACATCTCTCTTATTTTTTTTCTTTCTTTTAGTGAAGAGCAAAGCTAAAACTTTCCTGAGCTCTTCACAGTACTAATTCCATGATGGTTCATTCAGACTTTTGGAGAGGGGCCTTTTCTCTAAGAAGATGTGTTAACCACCCATAGGCAGGAGCATGGCAGTCCACCAAGAGTCTCTTTTCCATCAAACACATGGGTGTCTATACAAGTTGCATGAGATGATCTGATTTGTTTGAGCCCAGTATGCTCCAGAAACTAAAAAGGCAAGAAGAAAATTGTAGGAGGAAGCAACTGGGAACACAGAAACAATCAAAAGGAAGGAGAGTGCACTGTTTTGCCTAGTGGGAAAATCACTGCTAGTAGTGTAAGCAGAGGAAGATGAGAAGGAATAGACGTAACACTACAGAGCGGAGAGTTCTTCACTCCCTAGCTTGCCTGGAGTGGCTATAGATATGCAGCTGTGGCAGAGTGCAGGTGCAGCAGAGTGCAGGTGCAACAGAGTGCAGGTGCAGCAGAGTGAAGGTGCAACAGAGTGCAGGTGCAACAGAGTGCAGGTGCAGCAGAGTGCAGGTGCAGCAGAGTGCAGGTGCAGCAGAGTGCAGGTGCAGCAGAGTGCAGGTGCAACAGAGTGCAGGTGCAGCAGAGTGCAGGTGCTTGGGAACTTTTAGGAGAAGGGGGGGAGCCTGAACGAACTGGAAATGTCAGAGACCTGAGAAAAGTTGCCAGATATGAAAGGAGCGTTGGTTGAAGGAAGATGGGAGCCTTTCAAAGACCTGATTAAAAGTGAGAACTGAACAATGGATAGACAGCAATGTGACATTCCAACTTCCCTGTGAACTTTCCACTGGTCTTCATCTTTTTTTTTCTTCATTTTCTACATTTCTTTTTAATCTGTATCTTTTATTTCTTATTCTCCTCCCTCTGAAAAAAAAATTTTATGTATTCTACTCCACATTCCCTGTGACTTTTCTCTGTATTACGTTTCCCAGCCTCCTCATTGTATTTTACTTCATTGACTTGTCTCTGAAGTTTGCTTGTTTCAGTGAGCCAAGAGTGGTTCAGGTCAGTAAGCTTAGCTAGAGGCTGAAAGCTTATCTACTCATTATCAGAGATGATGGGATCTTCCACCCAACACACATGACCAGTGGAGTTTCACAGGTAAGGGAAAGGATAGGACTGAACACAGATAGGACAAATGCTACCTATGAATATCATTCTTCAACTAGCGATAATCGGGTCTAAGACAAAGATGCCCTTATGAAGTTTACGTTGTAGACAGGGAAAATGTAAATAATGTAATAGATTCAGAAAGTAATGATACCTATAAAATTAAAGTCCAGGATGTAGTAAGGGGAGGTAGCACTGGTAGTGTTTTAGATATGATGTCAGGAAAGTCCTTTGAAAAGCTGGCTCTGAAGCAAAGACCTAGGATAATATTTTCAAGCGGGGAGGACAAGAATTCTCCAGGTGGCCACCCCCTCCTGTCCTCCACCCCCTTCACTGCCTTAATCTGTTTTCTTCCCACATCCAGTTCTGCTGTTCCTTACCCTAAACAGATAGACTAGTGTGGGTGAGAACTGATAATTGTTCTCTTTAATACTTGCCTCACTGGAAACAGCATGGGCATATTTGGCCCATCTTTAATCCTTAGAATAACTACAGTGGTCCCCATTGTCTACAAAAGATATGTTCCAAGACTTCCAGGGATACCTCAGGCTGTGCATAGTACTAAATCTTCTATATACTACTTTTTTTTCATGCATATATACCTATGATATAGTTTAAATATGAAGTGGGCAAAGTAAGGTCTTTGTAACACTGGTAGAACACTGATACGAATATTGTATGATAAAACATACATAATTTTAGTCTTTTATCTCTAAATAATTATACTCACTACAATGGACTGAGACAAATGAAAAACACACAATCAAAATGCAGATATTAGAGGTGAGAGAAGTACTACATTCTTTTTTTTTTTTTTTGGATTCTACAGAAAGGGGTCAGTCAGGTCTAGACAAAAGAGGGCACTTTTTTTTCTTTGGACAGATGAAGACTCATTTCCAATCTGTTAACCAAGAACATTATTGTTTGGAGATTTTATTAAGATGTGGATAGCCCAATACACATTTTAGCGTGATATTATACAGTCTAGATTGGTCCTCATAATACATTCATTCACTCACATTTCTAGAGTAGCCATTATAGCTGGGGGTGGATAGGTTTTCATTTTGATGTCTCTAACCAGAGATTCTAGGTTTGGTTTCAGAAAATATATGAATTCTCTGAAATAATTTGAAAAGATTTCTCTGTGTATAGAAGGAACCATGGCTCTGCAATGTCTCCCCACTAATAGTTCCTACAATCTATTGGCCATCTCTATCCAGTGCATAAGCCAGGGAGAGAATTATTGACAATTCAGGTTAGGAGCCTGCTTACACAGAGTATAAATCCTAGAGGAACTCAGGGAGGGAGAGTGTTAAGAAGCGAGCAAAGGAGCAGGTGATTTAAATTAAATCCAGAAGGAGTGTCCTGGGGAGGAAGGTCAGGAAAGCCTTTTTGTGAAAACATTTCATACGAGACTAGCATTAGAAGAAGGGACATCAGCCTGAGATATATGTAAATATGTATCAGACATATCTAAAACCTTGTGACATTGTGGTACTGGGCTGTCATCTACAAAGTTCATGCTCAAGAACTGCACAGTTAAGATTTAAAAAAAATACCGTGTAAAGAATCTTACAATGTTTTAAAGAAACTTATAGTTTTGTGTTGGGCAGCATTCACAGCTAGCCCTAGCCATATGTAGCCCACCAGTCACAGGCTGTATGTGCCTGAACCATGCTTCTCCTCGGTGATTAAACCAATAGATTTTACTATGCGCTTTTCATTTATTATATAATAATCATTATGAGACTTAAAATGATACAATATCTGCTTAAGATTCAATCATTCCTCACACAGCATGAAAGAATTGGGCTAGATGTCTTTAACATCAAGCTTTAATCATCAGTACTTCTGATGTAAAAGGAAATGCAGCGTAGCATAAGCCAGAGTTCCGGATTCTGCATGTTTTACACTTGAAGATAATTAAAATAGCATATGTTGATTTGTTATTTTTAATTTCAATTGTAATAGAATTCCAGTTACACTGCTAGAGGATGTTTTTTATTAGGCTTACATATAATCAGATGAGTGTGTTCTCTGAGAATGACACAGAAAAGCTACAATGAGATATTTGTGTGTGTGAAGATCTTAAATTTCTTATTAAGAATTGAAAGAGGGAATACATGCATGACTAAGTAATATGCTTATAAATACTAGGAGCTGCAGTAATAGGCGATGAAGTCCAGTTTTATCCATGTCTTAGTTGTTGAGATTCCCCTAATTCTGCTGCTTGGAAGCAGATGTGGAAAATGTATTCATTTTCAGTGCAAATATAAAGGAACCTGGGTCTTCAGGATCTCCATAGGGCTCCAGTCATCGAATTTCTCATAATTCAAAGTTGTTGATCATTATGATAGTTGAAGAAGATGCTACATGAGTAAGAAATGAGATCTCTTTTATATTTGGCTGCAGGGCTATGTGACTACAAATAGTTAACTGCTTATGCCTCTCAACAAACTCAATTGGACTAGAATGGTAATGACTCCCATAAGCTGTAAAGAAAAAAAAAGATTAAAAAAGGAACAAAAAAATTTGTGTAATTACCCCACCAATCTTATACATTTGTATGATTCTAAATACTTCTAGTTTCAATTAAAATAGTTTGAAATAAAGTACTGATTTGTTAGTTTTTGTTTGTGTGCCCTGTACATAGTTGTGTAGGACATGTAACACTTCCCTGACTGATAATGTGCTCTGAGCATAAAATGAGGTCGCCTGTGTAACACTGCTGTGAGCCTTCCACTACAAGGAAGGGAGGAGTACAAAAAGTAGTTGTTAATGGAGAAACTGCTGGTAGATAACTAACTTTTAATTAAGAGAAAGCATACTCATCCAGTTCAGAGCTACTTTGAACTTGGTAAGTGTCTCTTAGCAAGTCTTGCTGTTCTCTATCAATTCTGCATGGACTTCACTGGCTTTTTGCCTAGAATCTGTCTCAGCAGGTACCACTATCTGTCACCATGAATTTTGGATGTCCCCAGTTCTTGGTGGGATTGCTGTTGTTATTATAACGGCTACCATTCCTGGTGTTATGCTTTGCTTCTTCTCCTCAGTTACCACTGATGATTTGCAGTAACATTTCAGAGCAGGTAAAACTCTCAACAATCTCTTACTGAATGCAAAGTATAACTTCTTTTCCTTCTGTGCCCTTTACATCTTAAGGGACATCTCTGCCCAAATAGGAGAGTCATTTTTTTTAACCAAGTAGAAATCAGGTTACTTCTTGGATGGCACATACTTCCTTAGCTTTACCTAAATCTTCATAAGTCCCAATCTAAGAGGATGCTCTTTAGTTAATGTCTGTTTAGAAAGCCCAATTAAATCATATTTGGGAAGCAAAACTCCAAATGAACAATGAGCATCTTAACTCTGGGCATCTCCAGTTCCCTTTGCATCTTTGAAGCAAAGCTTAGAGATTTTTTTTTCCACTGTCAATCTTTAAAATACATTCCCTTTAAGAAACCACTGGGATCAAGATAGCCTTCTGATAATGTGCTGTTGCCAAATGATGCAGGATAAATAAAGGGTCAGAACTTGGTTATCAACTTTGGGAAATGTAGATACCAGGGTGTTTACATCACACCAGATGATGTAGTTCTGTTACTGGTGTGGCCTACCCTCTGCAAATCAAACAATTAAAAAGAAAACCAGCAATAGCGATAGGTTGTCACTATTGTCCACAGAGAGTCACATGAAGAAGAGACCTAAGTATTTTCCCTTAGTCTAAAGATTGATAGATAATCCCCATTGTCAATCTCAGCATCATCCAGATGCTGTTGTGCTGGCCTTGACTACCCTGCTGCCAATGGAGGTGAATTTATATAGAAGACGTGGAAATGCCAGCTTCTAGGCTCTATGGAGCTAAGTATTTGAGAGTGCCACTTCCACAGTACACAGGGGAGTTTATAACTGTCCCCCGCTTTTTTAGAATGTCTCAGCTTCTGATTCCTAATGTGAAGCAAGATTGCCCATTTTTCTTTTTTCTCTTTATATTTATTTGTGTGTACACATTTGTGTGTTCGTGTGTGTGTGTGTGTGTGTGTGTGTGTGTGTGTGTGTGTGTAGGGTGTTAGACATCATAGGGTTGTTCTCAGCAGTCACATTGTTTTCTGAGAAAAGCTCTCTTTCTGGAACTGACGTTCACTGATTTGGCTAGATTGGCTGGGCAGATAGCTCTAGAGATCTGTCTGTCTCTGCCTCCCTGGTGCTGAGACTCTTAAGCATGTGCTACTTTTTAGATGGCCTCTTGGGATTGAACTCGAAATCTTGCACAGCCAATACTTTACTGACTGAGCCAGCTTCCTCGCCCCTGATACTCCTTTGCAGTGGAGGGTGAAGGACATGGACCGGAGGGGGAGTGCATACTGTTGGACTCTTGATCTCTTCTGACTTTGTACTGTGTGTGAGCCACTCTTGTTTTATCTGATTTGGAGGCAAGCAATATGCTCCCATAGGATTATTGTTAGAATCAGGGGAGGTAAGGATGTAATCATGAACCTGGAACATAGCATGGGGTCCTAATTAGTTTGCTATCTTTCTTTCCATTCTTCAGAAAATGTTTGCTCCTTTCAACTAGGAGTATAGGAATGTTCTCAAAATCTGGTCTGCAGACCAACAGTGTGAACACCTTCTTGAATAAAAATGAAAATTCTTAAGTCCCACTTGAAACCTGCAGAATGATAAACCATGGTGTGGGAGAGGGGCCAGAAGTGATTTGACAAGTCCTCTGGGTGACTCTGTGCTGGTTAAACTTTGAAAATTATTGTAATAGTGAGAGAGAAAGCCAATTTTAAAAACCACTGTCTGACTTAATATGCACAGGTCCACTTAGACTGAAATTTATGATTGTGTCATTCTTTTAAACCTTGCTCACTTCAAGGTATAGGAGAATTAGCATTTCATTTCTCTATGAGCAGAGTAAATAAAGATTATTTGAGTAAAAAAAAAATAGACAGAGGCTAGAGAGAGAGCTCAGTGTTTAAAAACACCTGCTGCTCTCGCCGAGGACACAGGTTCAGTTCCCAGAACCCACCTTATGACTCACAACTATTCACAACTCCAGTTCCAGGGGATCCAATGTCCTCTTCTGACATCCATTGGTATCAGACACATAGTACATTGGCATACATGTAGATAAAACACTCATACACATAAAATAAATCGATTCTAAAAGTTTTGTAAAAAGATGTTGACTCTATAGGAATGAATAACCTGTGTCTCCTTATGCTATGTCACAGGAGTTAAAATCGAATCACATAGACAGTCTGAAAATGGTATTTCTACAGCTCTCACCTCCATCAACAGCTTTTGGATTTTTATTCCCCTTTAGAGTCTCCCTGACATTTCTGGAAAGCTGGAAGTTGTATTTCAACTGCATTCCTAAACACCCCCTATGTTCCTTTAGTCTACCAAATAGTGAGGTGACTTCTCACTGTGAAAACTCATAATGGTGCCACCCACATCTCTATTGCTGCTACAGCCATTAATTGCCCTAAAGCTGTGCCTGCTGGTGATTCTGGTGCTGTGAGCTGAACAATTGGTATTGCTGATACTATTGACAATACACCCTGGGGGGCTGGCTCAGAGATATTTATACTACCACACAGACATGCCCCATTATTCCCAGCCTCTGCCTAGCTCTCTGTGTTGTTTGGGCTGTAGATAATAGTGGCTACTGATCCACCCATCACAGATGAAGTCCTATGCTGCTTTTCTAACTGAACCCTAAAATAAAAAATGCTGGAGATAAGGCTGAGGGGCTCAGTCAGTAATGGGTTTGCCTTATAAACACAACAAGCTAACTTGAAAGCCCAGAACCCACACTAAAAGTGCCAGTCATGGTGGCAGGAATTTGCTAAGGAGGCAGAGATAGGCAGGTCTTTGGGTTCACCAACCAAGGAGCTTAAATTACTTGACAAACTTCAGGCCAGGGAGAGACTTTGTCTCAAAGAAGGGTGGATGCCACCTGAGCGGTGACATTTGAGGTTGTCCTCTGGCCTCCACAGATACACACATCCATGAATGTGCATCTGTATCTCCATACATACCCTCTACACATGAGCATGTGTACACAAAAATGTCATTATGTGTGTCATTTCCCAGGGCTTTTGTACCAAAGTCAGTCAATTCCATTCTCATGTGTTATTCCCCCAAACAACACAAGCTTAGACCCCTAAAGTCTTATAGAAACTTAATTTTATTTACAACTTAATGCTAAGTCTGCAAACGTGTGAGTTTTTCTTTTTGTCATTTTTTTATACCGAAACAACCATTACTAGCTGTAGAATATTTCTGTTACTCCAGAAAAGTCTTTCATAACATTTTAAAGTCAGACAGCCCTGCCTAAGGAACCACTTTAAAGTTTCTGTACACATCTGCTCGTGTCTCCTACCCTAGAATTTCATGCAGAGTAAATCGTGCAGTGTACATATAGAAGTAGTGCTTTTGTGTTTAGCTTCTTTCACCCGGCAAGATGTTTTCTGGTCCAGGTATATAGTTGTACGTGTATTTCCTTTATTATGTGAATGAATAGTGCTGTATTTTGATTAACAGTTTGTTTTCATTTTCCTTTTGATGTATATATGGGTTGTATCCAGTTTTTAGCTTTACCTCCATGTGCTAACAATTACTACAGAAATCATCATGCATTATCACTAATTTCCTGTTTGCCTTCAAATGTGTTATGCTTCAGTTTGTGCCTTTATTCTTATTTTCATATAAATTATATATACTTCAATGGATGTCATAAGCTATACTGCAGATTGTTACTGTTATTCTATTTCTCTTAATTAGTTAATAGTCCTTAAAAGAAATATGATATATATATATATACAATCTTATGAAATGAACTCATTCTATTTTTCTTTCAAATTCAATTCATAAAGCATAGAAGGCAGCTAGTTATTAGTAGCTATCAAAATGACTCATCTTCATGCTTCAGAGCAATATTGAAAGTTAATATTCCTGACTATTTCATAAGGAGTTTCCTGTTAGGTTAGGACTCTGTCAGAGATAGGTGAAGAAATATCCAGCTCACAAACACTAAGCTGGAAATTAACCTACTGGTTTTCTATTTCTGAAGTCCAAGGAAAAGATGACCTCAGGCATGACTTGTCTAAAGACTCAAAACAATCAAGAGGAAGTGGGTTTCCTGTGTCTGGATATTCCTTAGCTCTTCTTTCTTTCTTGCCTCCACATAGCAGCAGGCATTACCCTAGATCTATTGTTTAGTTTTGATAGAAAAGGAAGATCTTATTTCTCCTAAGATAAAATTTCTTCTGAGTGTCATTACTCTAATTTATTCATGTGCCTGTGTCTGACCTACTCACCAAGCAATGACAAGCCTCCCAGGATTAGCTGGCACCAACTAAACTGATCCACCAGTGTCAAAAACGTGGAAAGTGCAGTTGGAGAGATGACTCCACAGTTAAGCACATTGGCTGCACTGGGCGGTGGTGGTGCATGCCTTTAATCCCAGCGCTCGCATACGGGAGGCAGAGGCAGGTGGATCTTTGTGAATTCGAGGCCAGCCTGGACTACAGAGCAAGATCCAGGACAGGCACCAAAACTACACAGAGAAACCCTGTCTCAAAAAACAAAAACAAAACAAAACAAAACAAAAAAACAAAACAAAAAAAACATTGGCTGCTCTTCCAGAAGACCTGCATTGGATACCCACAACTCTTTGTAACACCAGTCTCAGGGGATCTGATGCCCTCTTCTGGCCTCCAAGGGCATCAGACATACACGCAGTGGATGGACATACATCTATGCTAACCACATACATCAAATAAAAATAATGATTTTTTTTAAATGTAGGAAGGATAGATGGCCACCTTAAAAGAACAAATACTCTTTTTTAAAAGGGTGAATAGAATACTATACAGCTAAGCCAGATGGCTGTTAGCACATTTATGAAAACAGGCTCTTAGTAGTTCATATTTTCAACATGTTAAAAATATTAAGATATTTAGATTTTGATGCAGAGTCCATTATATGGCTTCTCACAAGGGAAATCTAGCCCCTTATTATATGGTTACTGTAAACATAAAGTTTGTGGGATGTTTTACATGATCACCTTTGAAATCACCCAGGTGATGTTCTTTGAGTACCTCTCAGAGTCTTAACCCTTAAAGCCTCCTAATAATCCATGGGACCAACTTACTGAGAAGTCTAAAAGGTTTTGGTGAATGTTAACATCAGTCTCCTTTCTTCTAAGGCTGAAAAAGATAGAACTGTGTAACTTGTCATTTATTGAGTTCTGTTTTCAATTATTGCCTTATTGTGAAATCATAAGAAATGCACACAATGTGAAGATTGGGCTAGCATTGATCCAGAACCTTCTTTCTCTGCATATCAAGCGCTGGGGGAGAATTGAAAATTCTAGCTAGCTTTGTTCTAGCCTTGGCATCCTCCATGGCCTTGGAGAATATTGTCCACAGTCCCACTCTAGAGACCCTCAAAAGTTCACTTCTACAAACCTCAGCCCCTTTCTCCTCGTCTACTGCAGCTTACAGAATAGGTGAGCCTCACTTGATTTTTTAGGACAAATGAACAAGATAGGTTTCTATTTAAACAAACAAGGAGAGGAAATTTTTAACATGATCGTTTGTTTATCAGAACTGTTCACCTCAGTGCTATTTTGGGTGATTAAGAGTACAAAATACTGTTGGATCCTGCTCAGTATTAGATCATGTTTATTTTTAAAGTGAGGCCCATTAGTCTAAGTGGGATGAGATTTTGTTCCTGTGCATTAGTCAGTAGTACAAAATATTACTTTTTAAAACATCCCTGTTTCTTCCAACATATCTTTTCCATTGATATAGAAACATATGGAGGAATTTTGTATTTCTAGCTATTACAATGTATTTTCCCTCCCTAGATATACCTGTGGGTGTTTATGAATCTTGTCTGTACAACATCTGTCACAGATATACTTAGGATTCTTACTGCCCTGACTGTATTCTTTGATTATATTCTGTCCTTAGAAACCCTTGTTTTGTCTACTTGGTGCTTACAGCGTCTTTCCTATTCTCACTTCCTTTCTCAATGAGCCTGAGAGTTGAAGCATGCTGAGTATAGAACTGTAGACAAACATATAACTTTGTCCAAGACAGACCCAACTTTGCAGTATCTTTGTTGATCACATATTAATTATTTCTCTCTTTACAACCAAACCTGCCTGCCTTATTTCATTTTTCCTGTCTCTCTCTTCCTCCTTTCTTCCTTCTCTGCCCCCTTTCCCATTCTGCTCCTCCCACACACATTTAAGATCCACTGTATTTCAAGAACACAACGTAGTTAGTGTTGTAATCAGTATGCATGTAGACTATATTCCCCATGCCAGAACTTGTTCATGTTACTGAATTTGAAACTTTGTACACTTTGCCAAATATCCACATATTGCCCTTCCTATCAACCCATGACAACCATTCAAGTCTCAGTGCCTATGAATGTGACTACTTAATGTCTAATATACAAATTTTATCTTTTTCATTTTTATGAGCCTGAAGCATTGTTCTTAACATAATGCTCATTAGGTTCATCTTTGTCATTATAAATGAGTGAATTTCCTTCATTTAAAATGCTGAATAGTCTTCCATTGTACACATATATATATCATACTTTTTCTTTCATTCATACTTTGACAGGTTGAATCCATATTTAAACTTTTGTGAATAATGCTACAATGAACATGAGAGTTCTTGGGTCTCCCTGGCATGACAATTTTATTTCTTTTCTGTATATGCCTAGAAGTAAGAGTTGCATATAAGGAAACTGCATTTTTAGCTCTGAGAGGCTACTGTACCTTTCCCCAAAATGACAGTAACCATTTACTTTCCCACTAAAATTAGACAGTTGTTCTGTTTCTTCCCATTCTCTTCATCCTCTGCCTTTGGAGTAATAGGCTATCATTTTGCATACCATGCCTTTTCAGATAGTTATTTGGCTGTAAAAGTAGACTGACTTTTGTACATAGATTTGTTTCGTTGATTTTGCTAAGTATTACACTCCCTCTCCCCACCCCACCACCTCTCCTCACCCAACCACCCCACTCTGCGTATGTAGTCCTAGGGAAGAAACAGTGAACCTTGAAAGTACTATACAAGCTCTTGATCAACTGAGCTAAGATATCATCCCACATACATCCTAATATGAACACATCATTGTCATGTGCAGACAACTATTTCTAAATAGGACTTCTAGTTTGTACCATGTTAAGTAGAAATGGCATCAATGAACGTCGTTATCTTGGACCAGATCTTAGAGGAAAACTTCCAGTCTTTGTATTGTGATGTTAACCATGAACATCTCATATATGTCCTGCACTTGTCTTCATTACCCATTGCATTTCAAGTTTTTTTTATTACATCCTTTAATTTTTGCTAGTACAATATCATTACATTGTTTCCCCCTTTTCTGTCTGTGAATCATATACATGCAGTACCTGCAGAGGCCAGACGTGGGTGTCAGGTTCCCTAGAACTGGAGTAACAGATGGTTGTTAGCTGCCATGGGGGAGCTGGGAACTGAAAGAGTCAATGCTCTTAACTACTGAGCCTTCTCTCCATTATCTGCATATCTCATCCTCACTGAAATGAGTACAAGTTTGTTCTTTATCTCTGCTAACACGGGGTATATAATGTTCATTGATAGATTTGTGTTAAATCATTTCCACATCCCCCAAGTCAGCCCAACTTGCTCAAGGTCTATGATTCACATAATGCTTTCTCGTGATTTCACATTCGTGTTCACCCAAGATGATAGTCCAAGTGGTTTTTGTAGTGTTTTTGATGATTTTGTTTGGAGTGATGCTGGCTTCATAACATGGGTTTGGACTTGATTCTTCTATTTTGTTGAAATAATTCTAGAAGATTGTTATCAATTCTTCTTTGAATGTTAGAATTTAGCTTTGAAGCCATCTGGCCTCCAGCTTTTCTACATGGGCAGAGCTTTTGATTACCGTCTAATGCAAGCTCTTGACTTGTTCGTGGTCTGTTTGGGATTTCAGTTTCTTGATTCAGCCTTTGTCTGTCGTATATTTTTAGGAATGTATTCAATTCATCTGGGTGATCCAGTTTGCTGATATATAAATGTTCACAATAGTTCCTGTGTGTGTGTGTGGTTTTTTTTTTCATTTCTGAGGTATCTATTATAATGTTTTATTTTGAGTCATAGCCAGCATTTCTTTTCTTGGTTGAGGTGAAAGTTTGCTAACTTTGTCTTTCATAAAATGATTAGATCTTAGTTTTATTTATTCTATTATGTTTTATTCTGCATTTGATTTGGTTCTGTCTTCACTTTTCCCTCCTTCTGATAACTTAGGCTTTACCTTTTCTTATTCCAGTATATATAAAGCTACAGTGTTGTTGAAGATCATTTTTAATGGAGATGTTTATAATGATAGACTTTTCTCAGTACTGCCTGTGCTGTATCCCATGACTTTACTATGCTGTCTTTTATTTTTATTCTGAATACAACCTAGTTACTCTTGCTTGTCATAATCTGTTTCCTGTTTCCTGACATTATATTTGTGCTACGTCCCATTTTCAGTTTGCAAAGTGTGTCATGAGGGGGCTGGTCTGGCACTGTTATAAGGGCAATGTACTAAGATCTCATGATGTGTGACTTTACTTCCCAGTACAAGAAGGGATGTTTAATACAAGCCGTTAAGTCCAAATCGGGGACAGAAAGCAGTTCTTCTCTAGCCACAGTATTGTTTGTACATGCAATGAATCCTTTTTTTCTGCCCTCCAATTGGTCAGAATGGCAGACTTTCACCAGGGAGAACAGCAGAGAAGGTAGACATTTGGGGAAAGGGGCCTTGAAGACACTGACCACTGAGAAGCAATTTATTCTCTGAAATCAGTCACTATGCAGTATACCACTTCTTGATGATGAACTCATGGGTGTCCATTTGAACAGCGGCCTCAAAGAGCTTGACTGTTGTGAGTAAAATAAAAGTTATTTCCCTAGCTTCCACATCAACATCTGCTCCAAGAGACTTGATACCGATTTATTTCTCCCACAAACATACAGATTCCTGGATTTTAATACTATGACTTTCCACTCACCTTAAACTAGGATTGAGAGGAAACTGATACTGCCTTTTGAAATAAAATCATTAACATGTGAAAATGTGCAATGTGGTTTAACAAGGAGTGAAGGAAGAATTGAAGTAGAGGGGAGTAGGAAGCCTACAATTGTCCCATGCACATTTTTTGTTGCATTGAACTGAATGGTAGAACATATTCTAGTCAAACCACATAATCCCATTATTCTGAACACTGAAGGGCTGTGTCCTTGTTGTGTTTCTTTCTTTCAGATGTCTTATACGTAAGTTGCCGTTAGCTGATCATAATGAGAATGAGTGTGATGACAAAGGCACACTCATTGTCTTCATTTTAGTAAGGCTTTTGTCCTAGATGATTTTAATGTCAACTGGACACAAGCTAGAATCATCTGAGAGGAGGGAAACTCAATTAAGAAAATGCCATGATAGGATCGGGCTGTAGGTAAGCCTATAGGGCATTTTCTTAATTAGTGATTAATGTGGGAGGACACAGCCCATTGTGGGTGGTACTGCCCCTAGGCTGGTGGTCTTGAGTGGTATAAGAAAGCCAACCGAGGCTGCAGGGATGGGAGGAGGGAAGAGGGGAAGAAAAAGAAAAAAGAAAGCCAACTGAGTAAGACATGGGATCAAGCCAGCCATCAGCAATCCTTCATGGCTCCTGCCCCCAGATTCTTGCCATATTTGAGTTCCTAACCTAGCTATTTTTTATGATGAACTGTTATGTGGAAATATGAATGATATTAACCTTTTCTTCTCCAAGTTGCTTTTAGTTCTGGTGCTTCACCATAGCAATAGAAACCCTAACTAAGGCAGCTTTTTATGACAATTCTTGAAGTACAAGTCCCTCCTACATACACAAAATCTCACTTTCTCACACATACATCCAATCTCACACTTACACTCACACTCTCACACATGCTCACACATTCACAAGATCACATATACACTCACATACTCTCTCACACATACACACACACTTACCTACAAACACTTTTTAACCCTATCACTTAGGGAATCGAGTAGGGAGTGATCTCTCTCTCTCTCTCTCTCTCTCTCTCTCTCTCTCTCTCTGTCTGTCTTTCTGTGTGTGTTATACATTAAGAAAAATCCATTCCTCAGTTTCTCTACTTTCAATGTGTTATCAGCTCCTATTAAGGGTGTACTGTATATAAGGTCCTATATAGATATTTTACCGACATTATCTATCTACTCTAATCCTCACGTGAATGTTGTATACATAACTACTGTTATTCTGTTTCATAGATGCTAAAGGATTGAAGCTATTTATGATCATGGCCAAGGTCACACATCTGGAGTGTTATAGTTGAATTACAAACCTGCACAATGTGACCCCAGAGTGCCCCTGCCATTGCTTCAAAACATTGCCATATTTTATAGGCAGAGTAGCACAGCTGTATAAAATATTGAGACTAGACTCCCTCTTAATCTTAAAAGATTTAGATTCTGTGGGAGCTGTTTAAAATTCCAGTTCTCTCATCTATTAACTGCACGAACCTGAGGGGAGTTATTCGGTCTTTCAATATTCCAGTTTTCTCTTTTTGAGAGTGCTGCTTTGAGCCTTTACTGAAGCAGCTTTGTCTAAAAGTCCTTCACACAGTGTGCCTGTTGCTCTTTAATGGGTGTTACCTGGAGCCATTGGTGCCACCTTTTCCTCTCCTTCTCACCAAGGACGGAAAGGATGTTTCATTAGACTGCAATGAGCTTGGAGTCTAAGGACAATGTAGAACCCTAATTTGAAAACATTGTAGCTTCTGCTAACACAGGGGCATTGGACACATGGAAGAACGTTGTGGGGGTGAAACAAGTCCATACCTTGTATGACTAGGAAACTTTAAGCATTACATAGGTAAGAAATAAGAGGGAATTCTGTGTGAGGCCAATTCTGGGTATACAGTAGGCATCCAACAAATAATTGGCTATATGGTTGCTAAGATCACTACTAAGAAATTTTATGGTTGACCTAAGTAAAGCAATAATGTTCTTTGGTAGGTGCCTTCTGGGTATTTCAGTAGGATGGGTTGCCAGCTTTGTTGCTTAAAGTAAAATAATTAGAGAAGTATGATTATTACTCCATGTTTGAGTCTCAGTCTTGCCATAAAATAATCCCTTTGAATCAATAACTTGGTCCATTTAATGGCCTCTGAAAGCTTTGGAAGCATGCCTGCCTTCACATCTGCACAGCTCACTGCGTAATCACGATTTCTCTTTGCCCATTTTCAGAGCAGACACTTAGGAGAGTTCTGCAGTGACCCTGTAATGCACGTCGGTAGCCCTGTCCAGGTTGTAACCCTCCAGCTTTCTGTGGTGTATTTTTCCTTAAAGGTATGGGTGCTTCCCCATGTTGCTTTTTGGGGTACCTCTTGGTTCACATTACCCCAACACTCTCCAATATCAAGAACTCAATAAAGGACTCTTACTTTGAAGTCATGATTAAAATCAAGAGTGAATTTTGTTGAAAACCTTGATGCAAATGTATGAAGGAACTTAGGAAAATTATAATACTGAGTCATGGTTTCCGGGTACTATTCATTTTTCCTTGGGTATTGTGTTTCTGCTTAGCCTAACATTGCTACCACCTACCCCTACCAGCCTGGATTGCAGGGAAAGAGTATGAAGGGCATCAAAACTTGAAAGGAAATTACACTTCCTCAAAAGGTGCTATAACTGCCACAGTTGACCAAATTACCTGCTCAGAAGATAATGATAATATAATAATAATAATAATAATAATAATAATAATATACCTTTGCTTTAATAGTTGAATGCCAGAGTGTTGTCTACTCGCAGATGGCCCTACAGTTGATGACAAGTTCCCACTTTGCTGAGCCTCAATTTAGAATTGGTCAGTAAGTCCGTGCACATGCAAGCCAAGCAGCTTCGTGTGTACACAGTCACTTCCTCTAATTTTCACCCAATGCAGTAACCCTTGGGAGTTTTCATGGCTGCTTTATCTGGGCCAATAATGCATTATAGTGATGTCACAAACTGGGGATTTCTCTTGGGACTCCATCTCCTTGTGAATGCCAGTGGGTCACTGTAGTTGACCTTTCCTGGTAAGAAGCACTGCTGCTGAAGTCTTATTCAAAGATTGTGTTTTACTTAGCAGAGGTGTAGCCCTGCTGGCGAATTTGACTAATTCTTTAGTGCCACTAACTTTTTTTGAGGGATAAAAGCTTCTTCTTCTTTATTTTTCAGACATCCTTTTTGTACTATCCACACCAAGTTCATTACAAAGAGGAGGATTTTTCCCACAACCAAAAGTTATACAGTTACTACATAATCACCATAAAACATACTTTCCTGCAACAAGTCAATCCCATTACATTTCTTAACCACATCTTTACATATTTTCTGAGAGAGGAGAGATGGCTTAGCAGTTAAGAGCACTGACTGATGTTCCAGAGGACCCAGGTTCAGTCCCAAGCACTTACACAAATAGTACCACTAACTTTTCCAACAAATTTTGATGTGGCAAATTGAATCTGAAAACCACAGATAAACACAAGTCTCCCTCAGAGGTAAGAAGTCAATTTCTGTCGACCCCAACAAATGTTCCTTCCTTTTCAAAACAATTTTCCTTTTTTTCCCAGTGGGTCAGACACTGAGCATCTATGTCATTCAGAATTAAGCTCCTCTTCCCAAAATTATCTTCAGTGACTGTCCCCTCCCTGTTTTTTTTAATTAAAAAAATTTTATTGAATTTGTTCTTTGACAACTTAAAACGGCTTCTTATCTATGACAATTAAAATATATAAAATTAAAGTAAAACTGGTTTGGTTTACATCAACATTTTATTACATTTTCTTTAGATATCTATGCCTGAGTACATCATTTAGGATCATGTAAATATCCAATAAAAGAACTTAAGAGTAACAGTAGGACATAGAAAATAGAAAACACAGTTACCTTTAATATGCTTTTGACAACTTTGAAAAGTCTATAGTTTGTGACTTGAACACATAACAATATTATGTTATTCTTAAATTTGAGTAACTTATTTCAGAACACATTAAGTGACTATATTTACACATCCTAACTACAATATTTGTTGAAAGATTTGACCATAGAAGACACATTTCACCCATTTTCAGAGCAGACACTTAGGAGAGTTCTGCAGTGATTTGGTTATACATTGCAATTCAGTATGAGTCTAATTATTCACTAAAACAATAATTCAAATGAGAATGATTCACAGGTGCAATAGAATCTTAGTCACTATTCAGCAAGTTGTAATTTTGAAGAGAAAAAGGGTAAAATTTAATAATAATTTACTTCATTCTTTGCATTATTTCATGGCTGAGATTGAAATATAGACTTTCACTAAAATTGAAAAAGTATAAAGAAAATTGCATTGTAGGACAGGGTGCTGGGTCTCAAAGGAGTTTGGAGAAGGGTTAAAGATGGTCAAAATACATTGTACAATCTTCTCAAAGAACTAATAAAAACTATTAAAAAAAAAAGAAAGAAAGAAAAGAAAAGCCGTCTTTGCCGCAGTTGACTAGCTCTATGTTTAAGCATCTCTGATCCATCTGTGTTCCATAATATCTGATTCAGAAACTCCTCTGTGTCATTTATTGCAACATTATGAAACATTTCCATTAACCCTCCCTGTTTGGTACTCACACCCGATGTGTTGGTTCGTTTCGGAGGGTTCCAATCCAAATAAAGCTCAACAAGCAGCCACTTGAACTGTGTGTTTGCCTGTGTTCCTGTGCTTACTACAAACCTCATGGATGCTAATGTTCCTTTTCTTTTTCTTCTTAATGCCCATGGAAAGCGCCTGTCTCTGGGTGGAATGTTGACCTTTGGCGGGGTAGGGGGAGGTGGGGGGGGGGGGGAGACGAACTCTGATTTCTCCAGCTAAATCTCCTGGTTTGGGTGACAGAAAAGTGGAGAACTATTAAGAATTTGGACAAAGAGAAACATTCATGTCCAGTAGAGCTCAGCTACAGGTTGGTTGAAAAAAAACCTAGCTGTCCAAAATCCTCACTGTTTCCTACTTTAAGTCAAAGAAATCATTGTGCTCAGTTTAAGCCTCATGCACAGTTCATTTCACTGACCCTTAATTTTGGCTGAAGGATATTTTTAATGACTTGGTATGTTTGGGAGTCATGTGAGGCCAAGTTTCTGACTAGACTCAGAAGAGATGAAACAGTAATGAAATGCTTGAGGAATTCAAGGAGAAAAAAAGCCTTAAAGAAAAGGGCCTTCTTTTAGACCTGTTTAATATAACTGTCCTAATCATTTTAGAGAGACGTACAAAGAGATATTCAAAACCTTCTGAGGAAAACCAGTTTTTTAAAATTTAAAGCCTTGAGCCAGTCACTTCAAATTACACAGAGAACTCCTTTATATTTGTTTGCAAACTAGCACTTAAGTCAAATGGAGAGGCAGCAATTAGTTCTCACTTATGTGGAAAATACCAAAGGATTGTGACTAGGTCACAGTAGGGTCAGGGAAGCCTAGCCAAGACTATCCAAGCTGGTGGGAAGCAAGTTGTTTTCTGCAGTCTGTGGAACGTGACCTTGCTGATCAGAGTGGGGTGCGCTTGCTCCTAGAAATCCCTGCTCTAACTCTAACTGTGCTGTCTCCAGAGGTCCCATTGCCCCTTGCTTTCATAGCACTTTGAAGGTATGACATTCTGGAAGCTGGTCTTGGTAATTAGAGCAGTTCAGTTGAGTTTGGTATGGTGTGGTGGTTGCAAATAACTATGAGCTTTGAAGTAGCATGATGAATGTATCCTCTTTCCCTTTTCCTTGTCAATGATATGAGTCCTCACTCTCCATGAGCCTTCACTGAGACATCCTCTTGCTGGTCCTCCAGCCTCTTACTAGTTTCTTGACTTTAACTAATGGCTGTTTGATTTGGAGCAATGTAAGCTCTATCCTGGCTCCAGCTTTTAAGCTCCTTGAGGATGTGTCTTCTGCTTATTTTCAAATATATTCTGCTACTTGCCTGATACTGGGCACCACCAGGTCCACAATTAAAACCTATTGACTAATTAGTAATGCATTTTCAATAAGACTTACAGCAAAATGTCTTCAACAATATCCAGTTATGTTAAACCTTTAGTGTAAGATGCAGAACATCAACTTGAAAAATATTTTAGTCAATGTGATGAAGTAGAAACCGAGTGTCATTTCAGATAAAATATGAAGTAAAGACATTGAGATAGAGCTATTTGTTCACTATATTATAGACACTTGTCACTACTCATTAAGTGTATCACAAGCATGAATGATTTAGCTGGGACCTGGACATTAATAAGGAACCTATGAAAAACACAAAAATATTCTGTGTTTATCTTTAAAGCCAATATTTTTTAATAATGGTTATATTTTGTCAAAACTCAGACACTATTTCTTAACTTGGCAAACATTAACTGCCACTACCAAAAAAAAGTATAGTTGGCCACCTAAAAAGATTAGAAGATATTATCTTTTTTCTGGACAAAGTTTCCAGCCTGAAATAGAGGATAAAAGCAGAGGGTGGCATCTGAGATGCATCTTATTTACAATAACTCCTTTGTAATGATCACAACAATGCAAGCTCTCTTCAAGAAACAGTTGATTACTGATTAGCTGAAATATGACCTCACTTCTCATAAATCTACTAGCTCTATTATTAGACATACATTTTTTGCAGATTTATATTTAACTCTCTGTGTGTGTGTGTGTGTGTGTAAGTGCAAGTGCCTGAGAAGACCAGAAGAGAGTGTCATATCCCCTGGAGCTGGAGTTACACACAGGAGGTTGTGAGCTGCCTAATGTGGGTACTGCAAACTGAACTCAGGTCATCTACAAGGCAGTACATGCCCTTAACTGCTGAGCCATCTCCCTTGGAGACTAAAGCATCTTTTTTTTTCTGTTAATGTTCTTGAGATAAGTGTTTTACCTAGGTTCTCATGGCCTAATCTTAGTGGGAACACTTGCAAAAGAACAACTGTGGACATCCATTGAACAGAGACATTAACTCTAACCAGAGCAAAAAGTGAACCAAATAAGCTTACGGGAGAGGATGCTATTTAAAAAGGAATTCAAAAGCTGATTAGGATTACTATGTTTGCAGATATGTGACAGTTTCAGATATACCAAAGAAAACTGTTCTGTAAGACACAGAAAGGCTAGATATTAATAAAACAGAGTCTCCTGTCCAATACTAGAATCTGGGAACGATATAACTGCCCCCATTGGGGTCTCTCAAGACTCCCCTAGTGTCAGTACAGTGTCCTTTTTAAGTTCTTTCTTATATGAGTAGTATAAAGTGTTCCTTAAGGAGCTACCATTTTACTGAACTCTGAGGATTTTTGAGAGTTAAGTATTCCCAACAATCTCCACAGCAATCAATGACCGACATATGAGTCACCATGTAGCAGGATCAAACAAGCCTATTCATAAAGATGGCCCTCCTGTGTGAGCTGTCAGTGACTTCAGTCAAAAGTCATGCCTTATTTGTGAACAGTGCCCCAGGTTCCCACTGGTTTGAAGATAATCAACCTCTTGCACTCTTTCAACCTTGTGATTAGAGAGTACTGCTGAGTCAGAAGGTGTTGCTGTAAATTTGTTCAATAATTCTCAGCCTAGTAAGCATGATAGATCCTATTTGCTTTTTAATATTTTAGAAAGTATATATATATATATATATATATATACATTTTACTTTCTGAATATGGTAGTAATTTTAAATTCAAAATACTTTCTCCAATGTTATTGTATTTTTTTCTAATGGAAACACAAAATAAGACATTTTTTGGTAATGTAATTTCTATTCAAGATATCACAGGCTCTTTCATCATTTTAAAAATAAAGACTAAATCTCAAATATTTTTCAGCATCCTAAGTGGTGATAGGATTTCAGTGGTCCAAATCAGAATTTTTCTTGGGAACAAAGCTTCTAAAGGAATTACATAATAAAAATAAATGCACAAGAATATATCAAACACATTTTAATAGATGAATGTAGAATAAGAGCAAATGTTTATATAGTAAATTTCACACTCTCATATCCAATAATCAAGTTGTTTTACCAAAACATGGAATAAAATAAAGGTTGTATCCATATGCAAAGAAAATGAGAAAAGTTAGTGACTAATATGCTAATTAAGTTGACAAGAATGATGTAAAATTTATTTCACTCTTTCATCAGAGATAAGACTTTAAGACCCAGAGACATTTTATCTTCTAGTTGAAGAATGAGAAAAAGAAAAGTTGTAAGGAATACAGTGGGTACAGTCATTATTACAGTCTAGGGCTTGGTAAGCATTGACCATTCTTCATAAATGCTAACAGAGAATCAAGACTTAGTCATCTGTGCATACAGAAACTTTGGTCACTTGGCGACTAGGCATCTCCTATTTTCTAGATATTTGTTAAAAAAAATTGGGAATGTGCTGAGTACAGGGCAGGGTTTGCATCCCACTGGAAAACTACTTGGCGGGAACCTGCCTATCTGAGGATTCCAAAGCACGAAGAGACTTCTCCATTACCCTTTATAGTTGCTGATATTAACTGACAACTGTCAAGGATCTGTCACCCAAGAGATGGCTCTATGGGCATCTGTGATTGAGTTATTTAATCTCAGAGTGAATAAAAAGGAGAAAATTTATTAAGCAGTAGCATTCATGTCTTTGTATCTCCTAACTGTAGACATAATGTGACCAGTAAGCAGTCCCATGTTCATGTTGCCCTGCTGGTTGGCACTGTACCCTCAAACTCTGAGCCAAAACAGACTCCTCCTTTAAGTTGCTGTGATAGGTAATAACAGCTGTCAGCCTGGCAGCATTTAGAATCCCCTGAGAAAGGAATGTCAATGAGGGATTGTCTAGATAGGGTTTTCTCATGGGCATGTCTGTGAGGGATTTTCTTGATTACTTTAACTGAAGTTGGAAGGCCTGCCTACTATGGGTGGCATCATTCCTTAGGCAAGGGAATCTTGAACTGTATTAGGTAAAGCAAACTGAGCCCTAGCATATGTGCATTCATTGCTCTCTTCTCTTGACTGTGGAAGTGATGCAACCAGCAACCTTAGTTCCCTGCAGCTTGAGCTGTGAGCAAAATGTTTCCATTGCTGTGATGAGAATTTTTTGTCACAGCTGCAGGAAAAGATACTAAGACAGCTGTTTTTGTCCATTATTTTATCAATAGCAATGAGGAAAGTAACCTAATACACTATAAAGAATTTTAGGTTAGAATAACTTAGTAACATTATGGGATAAACACCTAATTCTAGTTTTCAGATTTTCAGAAAGTCTTCAAATTGCATGTGTATTTTCATTGTTCGAATTGTAAAGTTTCTTTAATACTGGTTTCCCACATATGACAGTTGATGGCTGGCTGGTGGATTTATTGTTACAAAGCTAACTTAGAGGAGGCTAATTCGCTGGAAAAATAAAGCCCCTCTTAAAATAAATACATCTATAAGCAATATATTTTAAAGAAAAATTCTAACTCTTGAAACTCTGAATCTATTAATTTTGTGGAAGTCTTTCCTTTGCACTGAGTAATGTGGGCAGAATGTTCTTTTCCCCGCATTTTGGAGGCTCAGCTTCTTTCTCACACCCATGCCTACATCCAAATAAGATTCCTTTTTAATCTCTTCCAGCTTTCAGGAAATTCATCAGAGTGATCTGATTGTGCAAGGTATAACATCTTGTGTTGTTTTGTGTTTTTCTAGATAAATACATTCTCACTCTCTTAGAGAATTTGGGTTACTGAGCATGTATTTTGCTGATTAATACTATTTTCCTTATGAAGGTGACTTTCTTCACCATAACTATTCTATTAGTCACCATAGGAGATGAAGAGGTTGAGTGTGTTCAGCTTTTGAGTTCAAATATGGATGTTTACCATGTCATCCCATTTCAGGGCCTGTCCTCGCTATAGTCCAGTAGATACTAAACAAAGCACCCCCCCATAATTAATGGAGGTTGATTCTCACAACAGCTAGGAAGGTAGAC
>CABHPP010000424.1:21877-37554 GCA_902168425.1 Peromyscus attwateri | reverse complement strand
AAAAAACCAGCAAAGAATGAAATAATTAATTATTAGTTTCTTGATAGATCAATTAATTTCTCTAGTTTCCCCTCTGAATATTAACAACTTGCTGCACATTTTGACCTTTAGCACTTTCATTATCAATAAGTAATACATTTTGTTGTTCTTTAGAATAGGAGTTCTGTAGGTTATTTCTAGTTGCAAAATATGAAAATTTCAAATATTTTTTTGTTTGCTTTTGCTGTTGACTTCTAAATTGATTTCACTGAAGCCAGAGAACAGATTCTTCCCAATATTTATTATTTCAGATTTCGGTAGCACTAGTTGTCCTGGAACTCACTCTATAGACCAGGCTGGCCTTGAACTCGGAGATTTAGTCTGCCTCTGCCTCCCGAGTGCTAGGATTAAGGTGTGTGCCACCACTGCCCAGCTTTTTATTTCAGATTTATTGAGGTCTTTTTTTTTTTTTAAAGATTTATTTATTTTTATTATGTATACAGTGTTCTGCCTCCATGTATGCCTGCAGGCCAGAAGAGGGCACCAGATCTCATTACAGATGGTTGTGAACCACCATGTGGGTGCTGGGAATTGAACTCAGGACCTCTGGAAGAATAGCCAGTGCTCTTAACCTCTGAGCCATCTCTCCAGCCCCGAGGTCTTATTTGTGTGGGTAAAATGGGGGCTGGAGAAACAGCTCAAGCACTGAGAGCGCTTGCAGTGAAAAGATGAGGACCTAAGTTCAAATCCCCAGGACAGCATGAAAAGCCGTGTGGCCACATGTTCACACGCACAATGCGCCTGTAACTCCAGTGCTGTGGGAGGTGGGAAGCTCGCTGGGGCTTGCGAGTCGCCAGCCTTGCTCCAGGTGCAGTGAGAGACCCTGACTCAAGGGAATGAGGAAAAGTGATGGAACAGGACACCTGACAGCCAGCCTCCTCTGACCTACTTGTGCACACGTGGATGCATACGTCACACCTGTCTCACATACACACACATTGAAATTGGTGAATGCTAAGAGAAAAAACTTACAAAGTGTCACTGTGAATTTCACTTCAATGAAAGAAGTGATGTATGCATTCAATTTTGTGTTTGCTTTTGTTTTCCGAGACAGGGTTTCTCTGTGGAAGCTATTTCTTGTTGTCCTGGAACTCACTTTGTAGACCAGGCTGGCCTTAAACTCACAGTTCTTGAACTCCTGAGTGCTGGGAATAAAGGTGTGCACCACTACCACTTGGCTGCATTCATTTTTTTTTTAATGGGATGTCTTAATTGTTAATCATAAAGCACACTTTAATAGTTTTAGATACTGGACAGGTGTGATGGTGCATGCTTTTAATTCCAGCACTCAAAAGGCAGAGGCAGGGAGGGAGATCTCTGTGAGTTCAAAGCCAGCCTGGTTTGGTCTATATAGTGAGTTTCAAACCAGCCAGGGCAACATAGTGAGACCCCATCTCAAAAAAAAAAAAATTTTTTTTTAAAGATACTGGACCGTTATTGGATAGATAAAGATATTTCTTCCATTCTGTGAATTGGCTTATTTGTTCTTATTTTTTGATAGTGTTCATTAAAGCACAAATCTTTAAGAACGTGAAGTCTAGCTTGTCTCATTTCCTTTTCTGCTCTTGCTGTTGGTATCAGAGTTGGAAGCCGCCGCCTAACCTGAGCTGCAAAGGTCGACTCTTCCATTGTAGGTTTAATTCTGGCAGTCGGGTGTGGATGCCCTTGCACTGAACTCTCGTGTGAGCCATGAGGTGGTGACACAGCTCCATTCTTTACCGTGTGACTATTCTGTTGTCCCAACACCTTCTGGGATGAAAAGATAACTCTTCCCCATGAAGTATCTTGGTGCTTTTACCCAAAACCAGATGCCCATAAGCGTCTGTGTCTGGACTCCCCATTCTATTCTGTTGGTCTACATGCTTACCCATATGCAAAGTCTGCAGGCATTTGTAAAAATGTTTCCCCACTGCTGGAAATTAAACACGGGGCCTCTACAGGCTACGCAAGTGCTCTGCTGCTGAGCTCCGCCCCAAGCCTATTTATATTTTATTATTTTTCTGAGATAGGGCTCTCTTGGTGCTGCATATTCTGGCCTTGAAGTCCTGTGCTTGCTGAGACGCCCCGCTGGGTCTACAGGGACGCCATGTTAGTTATATTCAGCCTTGGTTTCTGCAGATTTGCTTCACGTTTTGAAGTCATGCGTTCTTCCACTTTGTCCTCAATCGGGATTGCTTTGTCCCGTCTCATCCCTGTATTTTATTTATTTATTTTTAATATATATTTTGTTTCTTTTACAACCCAACCACTGTTTTCCCTCCTTTCTTTCCTCCCAGCCCCTCTCCATCTCCTCTCTGCCCCTCCCTCACCCACTCCTCCCCTGTTTCTATTCAGAGGAGGGCAGGCCTCCCGTGGAGAGCAACCAAACATGGCGTACCAAGCTGAGGGCTGGATGAGGTGACCCAATATGATGATAAGGGTTCCAAAAGCTGGCAAAAGAGTCAGAGACAGCCCCTGCTCCCACTGTGAGGGGTCCCACAAGAAGACCGAGCTACACAACTGTAACACGTGTGCAGAGGGACTAGGTCAGTCCTGTGCAGGCTCCCTGGTTGTCAGTTCAGTCTCTGTGAGCCCCTATGAGCGCAGGTTTCATCATTATATTTTAAGTGTCTGTGGCTCAATCTTGCCTCTTAGAGAAGAACAGAATCCTTAAAAGAACACTGGAGCTGGAGTGTAGCTCAGTGGTAGGGCACTTGCCTGGCATGGGAGGCCCCGTGGAAAAGCATCTGGTCAGACTATAGTCACCATCTGTCAGGATGAAAAGCACAGAAGGGGTGTCATCCAAACCTTGTGGTAGGAAAGGCAATGAGGAAAGTGTCGGGTGGGAGAGATGGCTCAGCGGTTAAGTGCACTTCCTGCTTTTACAGAGGACCTGATTCACTTCTCAGAAACCACACGGAGGCTCACAACCACCTATACTTCCAGTTTTGGGGATCTGATGTCCTCTTTTGACCTCCGAGGGCACCAGGCATGTGTTTAGTATATGTACGTACATGTAGGCAACCACTCATGTACACAAAATGAAAAGACATTTATTTCAAAAGAAGGCAGATGCGGTGGTTAGGTTTTCATCACTATGACCAGATCCCTGATTGAAAGCAACAATTAGGGGAGGAAGAATTTATTTTGGCTCATAGTTGAGGGAATGGGGTCCATCATGGGAGGGGAGATGTGGGGACAGGAGTGTGAGGTAGCCGGCCACATTGATAGTCAGGGAGCAAAGGGAGAGAGAGATGAAGGCTGGCGCTCAGCTTGCTTCCCCCTTTGCCCTTCGTGTTCAGTCTGGACCCCCCGGCCACAGGGTGCAGCCACTCTCATTCAGACTGCATGTTCCCTCCTGGGTCACACCTCTCTGTAAACGCCTTCGGAGACACAGCCACAGACGTGTCTCCTAGTGGACTCCACATCCAGTCAGGTTGACACTGAAGCCATCACAGTATTTGAAAAGCAGGTAGGGTCGGTGAGAGGCGAGGGACAAGTTGGTGAGAGCGGCAGGTGTCTGCTCTTCAGTGTTAGACTACGAGGTGCTGGAAGGTAGCCATCAAGATACATCTCCTGGGCATGTGGAGGCCAGCGTTCTAAGAGGGTCTGAGCAGTGAACCTGGAGATGGAGCTGGACGCGTGACCTTCCCACGTGCCAGGACGAAGGGAGAAAGATGGCCAGGGACGTTCAGAAGACGCTCTGCTAGCCAAAGCAGCTATAAAAATTTTAAATCTACCAAGGGCGGAGATGAAGTTCAGTCACAGATGGTTGCCTCGAACACATAAGGCCCCGGGTGTGGTTCCCCAGTGCTATGTAAACAAAAACAAGATTATCTTAATGCAAAATAAAAACCTCCCAAGATGCAGCAGCTTCCAAACTAGGCTGAGGATCAAGGCCAAGGGCAGCCTCGTTCTTGCACATTCTTAAAGGCTTCCCTGCGCTCACAGCTGGGATGTCTGCACCGCAGGTCCGATCTGAAGGGGCTCCTCTTCCACTCTTTCGAAATCGCAGCCACTCAGCTGAGGGCCCTGAGTAATCAGAGCTCAGAGTCCTGCTCAGTTCCCGGCAGATGGCAAGGGCTCCCACCCCACTGTGATTTGCTACTCTGGGCAGCACCCTTAAAACATCCTATGAGGTCACCACTCAGCAATCTTCGTTAGAAGGTGGCCTTTCGTGCGTGCATCCAGCTCCTGCTGGGTTCCAGAAAAATTCTTAGGAGGTATGATTCCTGCCCACAAAACTGAGAATTCATTTCCCCTTTTACAGGAAAACTGTCTGCTCTTAGTCAAGAGCAAAATGATCTCCCCGAGTTGAGTAATCAAGTTGAAAGCTGGACTCAGCTGTCTATTTCACTGCCGGAGCAGTTTAGGGGTGAGCACCACAATGAGTCATTTCCTGGAGCCCCGAAAAGTGTAACGATAACTCACCTAGTCATTCTGTGTCCTCAGGCTGTCAGAGTGACTGGGCAGCAAACTCAGCAGAACGGTGGGTTGCTTTAAAGAAAGTTCTAAAACTCCGTAGGGAGGAAATAGTAAATGGCCCGGTGTGGCCGAGTCCTGGACTGCCGTGAGACACTGCCTCCTGTCTTCCCTGTGGAGAGAGGGACTTTCTTCTGGGCATTGGGTGCTGTGAAGTTTTGAGTGGACAGCAATGGGCCTTGTCAGCCCAGCCTCAAACTCCCGCGGAAGTCATCCGTGGTCAGCTGTGGACCCCAGCTTTTTCTTTAAAGGACAGAGGCTCAGGGTTGGGGAGATGGCTGAGTTGGTAAAGTGCTTGCCTTGCAGGCATGAGAACCTAAGTTCAGTTCCCAGCACCCACATAAAAAGCCAGGCATAGTGGCAAGTGCTTGTAATGTTAGTGCTGGAGAGGCAGAGGCAGGAGGAGTCCCTGGAGCTCACTGGCCAGCCAGCTGGGTCTACCCAGCAAGCCCCGGGTCCTGTGAGACACCATTTCAGAAAACAAGGTGGATAGTTTCTAGGAAGTACACCTGAGGTTGACCTCTGTGTGGGAGGCCAGCTCCCACCTTTTGAAGGGTTCTTATGAGAGAAGGATAAGAAAATATTAGATAGAAAGAGAGACCTAGTTGACGAGAAGAAAGACAGAAACACAGGATAGCTTCAGGAGGGCCTGGATCAATACCCAATGGCCTCTTCCATTTATTCAAAAGGGCTTTTTATAACAATGCCAAGGGGCAGGGCAAAGACCTCTCCCTTGCAAGATCAAAGCACACCGCACAGCCAAGTGCAGACCTTTCCAAACACCTGGTAACCACACCAGTGACCAAATCATCCATTTGCAGCCTGCTGGGTAAAGCAAGCTCAGATTCTCTGACCCTGAGTAATTTGGGCCTCCACACCTCTGGCCTCCATGTGTGTGTACACACCTGCCACACACACTCACACACACACACACACACACACACACACACACACACTCACACTCAGAGAATAGAGGCTTGCAAGGGTGAGTGAGGCAAGAATGACCCAGAGATATAGTGGTTAAGGGTGGGATTTGCACTCTGGTGGCTCCTGACGTCTAATCTGCCATAACCACTTGCCCACTGAGTTGATGGTTCTCTGACTCTCTACCTCACCATCCTCCCGAGAAGCAGGGATGATGCTTGTTGCAAGGATATTGTAGAGACCATTGAAAAGCACAGGGCACTAGGTTTTTTCATTCTCCTATAAATTCAGTCAGAAGGCGCCATCATCAGAATCTCACCTCCTGGACAGTCCTGTCTCCTATTCTCTTTCTGAGGGGAGAGGAGTGGGTCTGCTTGGGTGACCTGGAGTTAGGCCCCGCCCCTTCTACTTTCCCAGTGACTCACTGACTCCTTGCTGTCAGAATGAAAATGGGAGTCCTTAACAATCATCGGCCTGTTGTCTTTTCTATTTTCTTTCCTTTTTCATCCTCCTCCTCTTCATTTACAACCTCCCTGTAGCCCAGACATACCTCATATTCCCAGACTTCCTGCTTCAGTCCCTCAGGTGCTGAGATTACAGGGGTGCATCATTACCATCCCCTCCTCTTCCCTCCTATCCTTGGCCTTGCACCCCTACCGTAGATCTCTTGGTTTTTCCTTTCCTCTCTCCCTCCCTGTCTTTCCTTATTCCTTTCTTTGACTCTGGGGATTGGTCCCAGGACACCCTGTACACTAGCCATGCACTCTACCACTGAGCCACACCCCAGCACAGTCCTTATTGCTCTTGTCCAGTTACAGAAACGTCCAAAAGCTGCTTCCAATTTTTAGGAGGTGACCCACTGGGGCCAGCCAGCCCGGACGAAGCACAAGAAACCTTGGAGCACCATGCATAACCTCCATCTACTGTGAGGTCAAGGGAACAGGCGCCTAACGTTAGTGTGTAGGATTTCCTCAGAAGAGCTAGGAGCCCGTCTCAGTTCACCTCAGTTCTGACATCCTTCTCCTAAGTGGGATGGAAGAGGTGAGGTACACAGCCTATCAGCCAGCAGCATCGTGCAAGCTGACAGTTGTGTCCCACCTCATCAACCAGGCTTGGTCTGCAGGCTTGACAAAAACCTGTGACAGTGAGTGACAGGCAGGGCAGCAGAGTTAACCCTCTGTCTTCGTCCCTGTTGCCCTACAGTAAGGGAAGGTGCTCACCAACTCTGCAGTGAAGGCCGCTGCACACTGGGAGGGGAACAAATCCAAGGGGTAGTTCAGAAGAAACCAGTTCCTTGACTGGACATAAACTTAGCCATCGGTCACTCAGCAAACGCCTGCCAATACCCTACTGTGACTCCAGAGGCTGGCAGTGCGGGCAGTGCTTTGGGTGACACCATGTTCTCCCAGAGGGAAATAAGTGAAAGCATTTCTGTAGGTTCCCGGGGTGACAGGGCCAAGCATACCAAGAGTTGTCTAACATAATGGAGTTGTTTAGCCCAGGTATGCTGGCACCCATGCCTCTAATCCCAGTCTTAGACGTCTGTGGCAGGAGGATCCTGAATTCAAGACTACCAGCCTGTGCTACACAGTGAGACCTTGTCTCACAAAGGCAAAGAGAGGACCTGGAGAGGTAGCTCAGTTGGTAGAGTGTTTTGTGTGCAAGGATGAGAACTGAGTTTAAGCCCCAGAATTTGTGTGAAAATTAAAAACGGCCAGGCATGGTGATGTATGTTTATAATCCCAGAGTCCAGGAGAAAGAAACAGGCAGATCTCTAGGGCTTCCTGGCTTAGCCAGCTTAGTGGAATTGGCAAGCTTCCATCCAATGAGAGACTCTGTCTCAAAAAATAAGGTTGAGAGTATCCTGAAGAATGGCCCTGAGACTGATCTCTGATTTACACGCATGCAAATACACACACACACACACACACACACACACACACACACACACACACTCAAAGGAGAGAGGAAGAAGTTTTCCAGTGCCACTCTCTTGATCAGGTAAACAGTTTGCCAAGATGTGTGGAAAGAGTGAAGAGACACTTAAAAAAAAAATTCTTGGCCACACCAGGGCTGATGCTGGCTACACCCAGCAGCTACCCGGTGTTGTGTTGAGGAACATGGCTTCTGGGGAATGGCTTTCATATCAGAGGAGCTCTCTAAACATCTGCTGCTGCGTCCATATTCCTAAGAATGACTTCAACAGAAGGCCAGGAACAGGGCTGGCCCACGGGACACCAAGAAGAGCATCAAAGCCATGGGAAGCAGAGGGGAGTTCCATCTCTCCTCTTGGCTGCAGAAACCCACTTCCAGGTAGCTGAGGGAAGAGGCGGGAGCTCCTGGGGACCCCAGTGAGAGGTCAGCAGGGTTGATACCATCTACAGTGTGAGGTATGGTTATTTTGAGACTTGGGGGCATACTTTTGAGACATGATAGGGAAATATGCAAAGCCTTTATGATGGAGGTAAAGGGACAGAAGAGAGGGTTTGTTTTTCAAAATGGATTCTGTGTGTGAGATGTATGTAAGTGTTCATGTGGATGTGTGTACTGTACATACATGTGGAGGCCAAACATGCATGCCAGTTGTCTTTCTGGATCATTCTCCACTTTTTAAAAATTATGTTGCCTGTGAATGAAGGTCCCAGAGTCAAAGTCCCTGGAGGTGGAGTTTTGGGCAGTTGTGAGTTGCCTAACCTGGATGCTGAGAATCAAATTCTGGTCCTCTGCAAGAGCAGTGTGCTCTCTTAATCACTGAGCCTTCTCTTCAGCCCTACTACCTCAGTTTTTGAGATAGGGTCTCTCATTGAAGCTCACTGATTGGCTAGTCCAGTGCTGGGATCATAGGTACACAGCCACACTGGCTTTTCACATGGGTCCTGTGCGGCAAACACTTTACTGACTGAGACGTCTCTCCAGGCCTGGACTTATTTTATTTATTTATTTATTTATTTATTTATTTATTTATTTATTTATTCATTCATTCATTTCCCCACCACACCACACACACACACACACACACACACACACACACACACACACACACAGAGCTGTGTAGCTCTGGCTATCCTGGAACTCACTTCGTAAACCAGGCTGGCCTCAAACTCAGAGATCTGAGATCTGCCTGCCTCTGCCTCCTGGGTGCTGGGGACTAAAGGCATACGCCACCACCGCCCAGTTTAGACTTACTTTACTTATTTCCTGGGGAGGGGCACATGCATGCCGCAGTGTGTATGTGGAGGTCTAGGAGAACTTTTGGGAGCCAGTTCTCGTCTTCACTGTGTGGGTCCTAGGGATTAAACTCAGGTCATAGTCTTGACTACGGAGTTCCTTCAACCACTGAGCCATTTCACTAGCCCAGGGAACTTGTTTTTCCTAATTAAAATTTTCAGGTTAGCATAGGAAGAGATGGGCGTCACCATGGCGTCAGCAAACATAGATGACAATTTGCTTTGTTCTCCTCTTCACTGAACCCTCCCCCCTCCAGCTGGTTCCCTTTCGTCCCCAGTTAGTTCCTCTTCTGCTTTCCTATTCCATGTGTTTCTTTGCTGTCCTTATTTTCCACCTCCCCTAAGGTCTCCTCTTCCCCTTATGATTCTCTTTCTAGTTTTGTGACCTACATACACACATAAACACACACACACACACACACACAAACACATAAACACACACACATAAACACACACACAAACACATAAACACATACACATAAACACGCACACTCACAAACACATACACGAATAAACACACACATATAAACACACACACATAAACACAGCCATGTAAACACACACACATATAAACACACAAACACACACATAGAATTTTATGTTTAGGTTTAGCCTATGAGAGCAACATGCTGTGTCTTTCTGAGGCTGATTTATTTCACTAAACATAATGATTTCCGGTTGAAAATAAAACTTTTATTTTGATTGTTTTGGGGTTCTTCAGGGGAAGTTGTTTTGGTTTGATTTGTTTTGTTTACGACAGGCTCTTCCTGTGTAGCCCAGACTAGACTCAAATTCAGGATCCTCCTGCTTTTGCCTCTTGAATGCTGGGATCACAGGCAGGTGCCACCAAGGCCACTGATAAATGGCTTCCAAAGACACTACTTTGAGATTCAAATTACCCAAATGAATAGAACTTTTGAATTGTTTGAATAAGGATTATTATTTTTTTAAATAATTTATTTCTTTTTATTTTATGTGCGTTGGTGTTTTGCCTGCATATATGTCTGTATGAGGGTGTCAGATCTTGGAGTTATAGACAGGTGTGAGCTGCCATGTGGGCGCTGGGAGTTGAACTTATGTCCTCTGGAAGAGCAGCCAGTGCTCTTGACCACTGAGACATCTCTCCAGCCCCGAATAAGGATTATTTTAATAAGCTTGTATTTAATAGACTTCATTTTATGTATTTGTTTGTTTAGAAACAGAATCTTCCCTGTATAGTTTGCGCTGCCTGAGGTTCAGGGATTATAGGTGTGCCCTACCCCATCAGGTCTATTTTACAAATATTTTTTTCAGATTTTTTAAAAAATCTTTTCAATGGGGCTGGAGAGATGACTTAGAGGTTAAGAGCACTGACTGCTCTTCCAGAGTCCTGAGTTCAATTCCCAGCAACCACATGGTGGCTCACAACCATCTGTAATGAGACCTGGTGCCCTCTTCTGGTCATACATGCTGTATACATAATAAATAAATCTTTAAAAAAAATAAAAAAAAAATCTTTTCAAAATCATCTCTCTATCCTGAATGTAACTGGAAGCATATAGTTTTCTTGTTGTTGTTGAGGTCACCGTTTCTCCTAAAATGCAAAACCTGAACTTGCCAGGATTTTTTTTTTTAAGCTGTCTACTTATTTCAATAACTGCAAGAATCATTTCAAAGCCACTTAATCACCAGTATTCAAAGGCATGTCTGGGCACTAAGGTATGGTGGAGCCTTGAATGTGAAAGAGACCCCAACGCTGTTGCCCAACAACCACGGGTTATCTTTGAAGATCCTGGGAGTGACCTGGCTCCTGACTCTTTGTTTCTAAAGTATCATCTTTACCATTTCAAGACACAATGTTTTGGAAACTGCCCCTCTAGTGGTCAGATTCTAAAGTTACAGGGTGATCAGCAGGAGTGGAGTAGACAAGTGAAATGGCTTCAGGGGTGAAAAGACACAGCCACTGGTGGTGATGTACCCCATTAATCCCAGCACTGGGGGATGGGGGCAGGTGGATCTCTGAATTTGAGACTAGCCTGGTCTACAGAGTAAGTTCCAGGACAACCAGGGCTATACAGAGAAACCCTGTCTTAAGCAGGGTGTGTGTGTGTGTGTGTGTGTGTGTGTGTGTGTGTGTGTGTGTTTGTGTGTGAAGGTGCCTGCTGCTAATAGATCTAACAACCTGAGTTTGATCTCCAAGATCCACACTGTGGAAGGAGAGAACTGACTTCCACATGCATGTAGTGGCACATATATGTGTCCCCTAACAAACATATAAATAAATAATTGTAATAAAAATAGTTTCTTTTACAAAGATACAAAGAAAGAAGAGTAGGGAACCCCTTATCTCGTGGAGTTGGGAATAGATTTGAAGCTGTTGACCTAAACTTCACTTAACTTTCTGAGTCAAATTTCTGCATCAAATCAAAGGAAACTCTCATAAGTAACACAGTATGGCTCCCTAGGGCAGCTGGCTCTGTGTGGATACTCCTGGGAGATGTTAGCAGCAGAGCTGAGGCGGCTGAGCTCTCTCAGCTACAGCTCCTGGCCAGTGAGTATGTTTCTGTACATCATAGGGTGATGACAGCCACTGGCTCCTGCCATGGTGTGCCCAGTTCTTTCCTGGTTCATTCTTTCTTCAGAGCAATACACCAGTATTTCTGCTGCAGGACACATGGAGTACAAGAGCTGGATCTTGGATGCTTTGGACCTGGGCTTCTTACCTTCATTGTTAAAGGCTTTCAGACTGCATATTGGCCTGCATCATCTTCTTTAGAGAGATTGAAAAGCTTTTTGGTACCAACCACCCAGACACAGTAGTATCAGTCAGTACAGGAATATCCTTCTCTCTTTTGTTTTTTTGTTTGTTAGTTTTTAAACAACAACCAAGTAGACAACACTCATATTGGCATTTTCCATGCATCCTCTAACAGACTCACACTTCCTCTCTCCAGTTCTCCTTGGTCTGTAACAAGAATGCCCCTTATTCAATAGCAGATGCACTGTGATGTGGTTGAAGACACCTTACTTTGTGGGAAAACCTGGCTTGTCATTTGTAAATGGAGGCAGAGCTTTTCTGTCCCATCTGCCTGTTCCCAAATACCCGGCACCTGCTTCCCAAATTACCACACAGAGGCTTATATTAATTATAAATGCTTGGCCAGTTGCTCAGGCTTATTACTAACTAGCTCTTACATTTAATTAACCCATTTCTATCTATGTATTGCCACATGGCCATGGCTTTACCGGTCCTCTGGCATCTTGTTTCTTGGGTGGCTCACTGGCATCTCCCCCAACTCTGTCCTTCTTCATCCCAGTCCTCAGTTTGATTATCCCACTTAACTTCCTGCCTGGCTACTGGCCAATCAGCATTTTATTAGCAAATGAGAGTAATACATAGTCATAGTGTACAGAAGGATCATCCCATAGCCGTCATTTCAACAGATTCCAACCACATAACCCTTCCACTCTTCACCCAAAGAGTCAGCAGCTACTTCTGTGGCCATGCACTTATTTGTCATAGAAAGTACAAAGTTTCTATTCATCACCCACTTCAGTGAGTCTCTGACAGCCATGGCTGGATGGAGAGGTTCAGCTTCATCTTGACACAGCTGTCAGCCCAGGAGGCATCATGGAAAAGAGCCCTTACACAGCTATTTTTGTTGCTTGCTTCGAGATAGGATTTCACATTGTAGCTCAGGGTGATCCTGAACTCACAAGTTTCCTGCCTCAGTCTCCTAAGCACTTGTGAAATTACAGGCATCAGCCACCACACCCAGCAGGAAAAAAAAAATGTTATTTTTCATTTTGTTGTATGCATGCATGCAAGTGTTGTTGATTTATTTCATGTGATACTAGGGTGTGAACCCAGACCTACTGGGCAAGCTCTCTGTCGATGAGCTACACTCTTAGCCCCATGGGCTCCTGTCTTCATGGTGACTGCTGACTTCACTTGAACAGAAAAGCAAAAGGCTGCCTTTCCAAGACATGAATACTTTTATATATAACTTCTTCCCTCTACTCTGCCTCCCACAGACACAGAGGAATGTGTGGCACAGTGACACATGACAGCTGTGGTGCCACCTTTGAACTCCATTATAATCTTACAAACAGAGGTTATTGTGCACTGAATCTTGTCATGTAAGGCATACCTAAACATTCCTGTTTTATGGGCCACATCAAGTAAACACAGACAATTAAACTATTAAGTATGCAAACAGAGACTTAAGGAAATAGACATGAATATTTACATAACTCAAGGAAGGCTTTGTGAGGATGGTGTCAGAGAGAGAAAATAAGGTGTCTGATTACTGGCTGGGCTTGGGCTTGCCTTTTTCAAAAGAGATGCAAATGCCAACTAGTAGAAAAACTGGCTATAGCATCTCATATAAAGAGTGTATCCAGTGTGTGTGTGTGTGTGTGTGTGTGTGTGTGTGTGTGTGTGTATACCTGAAAACTTGTACATATATAAGGCTGATGTATGGAGTCTTCCTCAGGTACTCTCCATCTATTTTTGAGACAGGGGTCTCTCACTGACCCTGGAGCATTCCAGTTCTGCTACACTGGCTGGCCTGTAAACTCCAGGGATCCTCCTGTCTCTTCCTTCCACCAGCATTGGGGTTACAGATGTGTATCACCATACTCAGTTTTTAAAAAAAGATGTATTCATTTTTTGTGTATGTGTGTGTCTATGTGATATGTATGTGCATGTGAGTGCAATACCCATGGAGGCCAGAAGAGGACATCAGATCCCCCTAGAACTGGAATTATAGGCAGTTGTGAGCTGTCATGTAGGTGCTGAGAACTGAACCTGGGTTCTCTTCAAAAGCAACAAGTGCTTTTAACCACTGAGCCACCTGCCCAACCTCCATTTTCAGCTTTTATATAAGTGTTGGGAATCAGTGCTCAAGTTTCCCCATGCTTTCACAATAAGTATTTTACCAACTGAGCTACCTCCCCAGACCCACAAAGAATATATTCATAATGCATGAAGTATGCTAGAAAACTCAAAAGAGATGGAATATCATAAGAGGAAAATGTCACTGATGGCCAGCGGCCAGATGGGACCACCCGTTATCACAAATTAAAGAAATACAAATCAAATCAAAAGACTGAACACACATTCAAAAGATTTTTATTAAAGAGTTGTGACTGCAACATTGTATCTACTACAATATCCAGTTTAACATGTTATCAAATTCTACAACTTTAAAAACAAATATCAGAGCCATAGGCCAATGCAGTTTTATTTATTAACCAATCAGAGCAACATATTTACAGCATACAGAAAGACATCCCACAGCAAATCTTTGTACATTTATTTTTTGTTCATTGGGGGTGGGGCACATATACCATGGCGTGCATATGGAAGCCAGAGGACAACTTGAAAGAGTGGGTTCTCTCCTTCCACTATGTTGGGTTCCAGGAACTATGTTGGAACTCAAGTTGCCAGGCTTGGCAGCAAGCACCTTTACCAACTGACTCATCTTGACAGCCCATAAATTTGAAAATTGACTTAGTTATATTAGAATTATACACAAAGACAAAATCATTCATAGGGTCTGGTGATGTTGCTCAGTGGTTAAGAGCACGTGCTGCTCTTTCAGCGGACCTGGGTTTGACTCCCAGAACCCATGTAGCAGGTTACAGCAGTCTGCAAACTGTGCACAATATTCTGGTGCACAGTTAAGTTCTTAGCTTCCAAACTTTTTAAGAACCTTAATGTAAAATTAATTAGTTCAGTTATCTCCTCCTAAAAAGTTCAGATTTTGGCCTAGCTTTTTAAAAATAATTTTTTGAGACTTGTTTATTTAATATGTGTGGCTGTTTGTAATTAAGTACATGCAGTGCCCATAGAAGCCAGAAAAGGGCATCAAATCCCCTGGAACCGAGGTTACAGACAGTTGTGAGCTACCATGTGGGTGCTAGGAATTGAACCAGAGTCCTCTGGAAGAGCAGCCAGGGATCTTAAACCATCTCTCCAGCTCCCTGACCTAGCTTTTTAAAGAATAGCAATAAGAATGCCAAGGGATGGATTTCTCTCAGGTGGAGAAGTTCTGTTGATTCTCACTCCCATGCTAGCTGCAGCTGAGTATGTCAGGAAAGTGCACTCAGGTGACCGGGAAGGGATACAGATGTTTCCAGAACTTCCTGGAAAGCCAGGCTGTGAGCATTGGTTGTGACTGTAGAGTTTTCACTCTCCACTTATATAAGCATTTGTATGCGAGCATGGATGTGCAATCCTGAATGTGTGTGTGCTGGTGTGTGTATCCTAGGAGGACACGTGAGTGCAAAAACATCAATCCATGGCTTGAAGGTCACAAGAAAAGAGAAAAGGAGATGTCAACTGCTGGCTGGAAACTCGGCAGCTGGCCTAGGAGACACTCTCCACCAGGGAAAGCCTTCTGCCAAAATAATTGAGAATCTTGTAAAGATAACTTTCCCATGGAGCCAAAAAGAATGCTGGGCCAGAGAGACAAAAGACACGCATCGTAATCTTGACGGTCATTCATAAAACACGCTTTGTCTATTCAGGGAGACTTCAGTACTTGGCTCTGTGGGCCAAGGGGAAGAAAGAACGAGGAGGAATTTTTATTGAGTTACTCTTTCAGTGAACTGAACTTTCTATGAAGGAATTGAAGCCAGCTTCATTCAGTACTTTTGTTTTTAAAGCAAGGCTTGTTTTAAGTTAGAGACATCATATGGAAAATGATTTTGCTGAATGGTTCCTGGAAACTTTTTAACAATTGATGACTTTTAAAAACTGAATACAATCTAGGGGATAAAGGTTTTTTGTTGTTGTTGTTTTAATGTTTTCTATTAGTATTGTATTAGTATTCTATTAGCTTGTATTAAGTGTACATGATACTGGGTTTCATTATGACATTTTCATACATGTGATAGTATATTCTGGCCATATTCACCTCTTACTGGTCCCTCTCAAGTCCTTCTAGTCTCCATTCTCTTCCAAACTAACAAACTACTCCTTTTCTGATTTCATATCTGTGTGTGTGTGTGTGTGTGTGTGTGTGTGTGTGTGTGTGTGAG